>SJYQ01001297.1:202398-290002 GCA_006410935.1 Redunca redunca | reverse complement strand
TAAGCCATATATGAATTGTTTGTTTCATATTTTTTAAAGGGATGAAGAGAATGAAAAGACCACAGTTGCTATTATAACTTTCTATATACAGTAGTGCTTATTTATATTGAGTTTAATAGTATGTGGATAGTTACATTTTGTTTTGAGTTAAAAAAAAATATAATGTTTTGTAAAAAATTGACTTAATTTTGAAACTTTCTTTATCCTCTGGATATACAAATACCTTATTATAGCAGTTTAAAAAACAGATAAGATGGACTCAAAATGTTGTTGAAGATTAAACTAATTAGTAACTTCATGTGGATTTCTTCTCTATTCTTGAGGGCAAATATTCAAGAATAAATCCCCCTCCATTCATACACCATCCTATAACATGATTGTCCATTCATAAGCTTCAAAGTACAAACCAATGCTCTCAAACTTTGTCATCCTTTTCATTTAAATTTCTTTTTATTTTATATTAGAATATATTTTATTAACAATATTGTGTTAGTTTCAGGTATACAGCAGTGATTCCATTATACACATAGATGTATCTATTCTTTTTCAACTTATTTTCCCCTGTAAGTTATTACAGAATACTGAGAAGATTTTCTAGTGCTATACAATAGGTCCTTGTTGATTATCTATTTTAATATAGCTATGCTTACACTTTTTTTTAAATTACAAGATTGTAAGCAGTGGAGCATGTACAGCTGCATCTTTTGGACAAATGCTCACTGTAATAGAAGTCACTGTCTCTGCTTTTCCCTGATTATCTAATTACTATTACTCCATAAAAGTCAAACAATTGTCATTTCTCCCTTCTCAAAAAGTACTCCTCAAAATGTATTGTGTTGAGAAAGACATCTGTATTGAAAGAGAAGTACAGTAGGGGTGAAGAAAAAGACTGTTCAGTTAATTTATTGATTGATTGGATGGCTGATTGATTTCAGACCTTCTTTTATGAGTTCATCATTTCTGCATTTCAAAACCAATGATGCTCTATCAAGTTCTAATGACCTTACTTAATTAGATGTCTCTCATAATTGCCAAGGCAAATATGTCAGATGTCTTTACATATACTTCATTCATTTTGATCATTTCCTTCCTTGAGGCTAGTTTTCATTTCTGTTCTGAGAGCTAACTTGAGACATAGAAAAGTGGTTAAGTTCCTATCTGATGGCAAATCTGTTTGATTTAATCTGTGTAGTGACTGTCTCAATTTTAACACTGTTTTTAAACTCTAGTTTTTTAAAAATACTTCACACTTTTAATCTGGTCCATATTTTACATTTCAACAATCAGTTACATTTTAGAAGAATATTATAAAGAAGGAGTGACATTACAATTGCATGTTTATTTTGCATTTTCTTCCAGTTATTCTAAAATCTTAGGGCTACACAACACCTTGAAGGAAAGGAAAATAAGACTTTGTCTTTTTCTGCTTCTAGACATTCTCCTTTGCTTGAGTTTCTCATTGCCTATCTGATTAAAACTGTTCCATCATACCTGATGTGATAGGAAATACCGCTTATTTTTATCTCATTAAAAAGCATTCAGATGACCTTCATTCCCCTCCCAGTTCTATTGGGGTAAAATTGACAAAGTTGCATGATTTTTAAGATATTTCAGTTATCAGTTTTAAAGGTCCACAGGCATACATAACTTGTGCTTTGGCATATATTTTAACAACAATTAATATATATTATAGTTGCATAGTATTTGCACTGTTCTAAACTTTAAACAATTATTGTGCAAGTATTAGTAGAACATGAATTCCATAAGGAGAGGGATCTATTCTTCCTCTTTCACATAATTACTTTTCTACTATTCAGGTTTAATGCAGTGATGTATACTCAAGAAACACGTTCTTGAATAAATCTATAACATAAAGCTACCACTAATACCAAAACTATTAAATGACAGGTACAGGATAAGAACATCTCAGAAGTTTCGAAAACTGAGTGATTAATGGGAGATATTTCGTATGACTATAACTATAGTGTCTCCACACAAGAAAGTGTACATATAGTCCAAAATCATGTTAATAGTCAAAGCATCAAATTATTAGGTAAGGCATAGATATTTGATTTTGAATAAAGATTACATTTTACAAAGGAATATAAATGTTGACCCTTTCTGATCCATGGTAATATAATTATTGCTAGTCCTTAGGCTCAATGCCAGTTAGAATCTTTCCATGTCAGTAGAATCCAAGACTAATTTGCTCTGATTAGCAGAGAATTACTTTGCAGACTTTCTGTCATTTATGCAAGGACAGTCCTGTTAATTCCATCCCAGTGAATTTATATGGGATGTCCACAGAAGTCCTCAGAAGCCTCAAGCTTTTACTACAAATAGTTGATTTTTCCATATGCCGGATACTCAGTTTTTCAGAAGAAAGCATCCAAATGGTGCTATTAAAAAGAGAAGAAAAGGAAAGCTTAATTCCTCAAGTGAGGTTGCTGTTTCGACTCAACAAAGAAAATGCACTTAACCCAGTGCAGTGTAAGTTTTTTCTTTCAAAGGATCCAGTAAGAACATCACATCAGAATGTTATCCTAACAGGGCTCCACAATGTAAAAGGACAAAATACCCTTGGAGAATAAAAGTACAAGTGAGGAAAAAGACAGCTATGATGATATGGTATAATTGAACTATAACCCAGAAACAGGAAAGCATGCTGTGGGTATAATTTTTAAAAAGTGTATTTTTATTTCCCACTTGAAAGGGGCTTAACAGTAGATAAAAGCTAAAATGAGAATAGAGTAACTATGAACATCAGGTCACATAAGAGACTACTTAGTATGGATAAGCATAACCCATCCCTTACAAAGTAAGTCTCTGACAGTGTGTGACTTAGAGATGAAGGGTATATAGGTTGGTATGAGCCAAGTAAGACATGTCAGAGAAATTCAGACCAGGAAGAGTAGCCAGGAAAGCAGTAAGCAAAAAATAAGATACACTTTTTTTCTTGCTTGTAACAGGGAGAGGGCATAAATCATTAATATTGATTGTATTTGTTAATTACATTGCAAGTGACAGGAAACTTGACCCAAATTAGCCTTAATCACAGAGAAGTTCATCAGCTTAGGGATCTGAAAATTTTGGACTCTGACTTAACATGACTGTATACAAGGTCAAACAGAGTCACTAAGGCCCTGTTTGACTCTCTCCACTTCTTGACCCACTTTTCCATCCTTAGATAATCATTCCCTCTGACTAGAATAGAGTCTGTTTGCCATTTCAATGCAGTCTCAGGTCTTCAAGGGCATCACATGGACATATCAAAACCAATTATGTGAATAGGACAAACTGGTATTCTGATTGGTTTAGGTCTGTATCATCATGTGTCTACTTTAACACTAAAGATTTATGGAAACAGCATGAGCCAAAAGCTGAAAGGGGATAGTTTTTCAAAAGGAAATAGTGTATTTGCACTAACAATAGGGAAAGTGGATGCTGGTGTCAAAAACACAACAAATGTCTACTACATTGGCCAGTAAATCAGTAGTTTAAGAGGGATCCATCTCTGAATGTGACAGAAGGTGCTCAACACTTCCTTGTGAAGTTTTCTGCCTTCAGTGTAGAATTTGACTTCAAATATGCTTCAGGAAGATGTAGGCTGAGAAGAATGCCCTCAAGCAGCTGCTGCTGCTGCTGCTAAGTCGCTTCAGTCGTGTCCGACTCTGTGCGACTCCATAGACAGAAGCCAAACAGGCTCCCCTGTCCCTGGGATTCTCCAGGCAAGAACACTGGAGTGGGTTGCCATTTCCTTCTCCAATGCATGAAAGTGAAAAGTGAAAGTGAAGTCGCTCAGCCATGTCTGACTCTTAGCGATCCCATGGACTACAGCCTACAAGGCTCCATTGTCCATGGGATTTTCCAGGCAAGAGTACTGGAGTGGGGTGCCATTGCCTTCTCCGAAATAGCTTATGAGTATATTCTTATTTTGGATTGGAAGTGCACTCTGCTGGGTAAATTATGACAGTATTATTTGTTATGCTGACTATATGTGGCTGTAGGTAAATATGAAAAATGTTTCCACATCACATAATAATTGTACTTGAAATTGCATGAATTCGAAATAAAATATATATATTCTGAAATTGGAGGGAAAATTGTTCAGGTGTTATTTGGTTGTAAATGAAGGCTGAGCGCTGAAGAATTGATGCTTTTGAACTGTGGTGTTGGAGAAGACTTGAGAGTCCCTTGGACTGCAAGGAGATCCAACCAATCTATTCTGAAGGAGATCAGCAGTGGGATTTCTTTGGAAGGAATGATGCTAAAGCTGAAACTCCAGTACTTTGGCCACCTCGTGAAGAGTTGACTCGTTGGGAAAGACTCTGATGCTGGGAGGGATTGGAGGCAGGTGGAGAAGGGAACAACAGAGAATGAGATGGCTGGATGGCATCACTGACTTGATGGACGTGAGTCTGGGTGAACTCTGGGAGTTGGTGATGGACAGGGAGGCCTGGCGTGCTGTGATTCATAGGGACGCAAAGAGTCGGACACGACTGAGCAAATGCAGTGAACTGAACTGAACTGACATCTCTTAAATATGATCCATTCTTCATCATGGATGCCCTTGTTCAAGAGTTAATACACTTCATAGGAATTAAAGACAATATGTATTATGAAGAGACCTTACTGTATGTTCCTCATAGTTTTCTGAAATACAGTTTATATTAAAGAGAAATGTGAAGTTTGTTTCTTGGCCTTGCCATTTCTAAGAAGTATGTTTTTATAATTAAGTGACCTTCTACACTCACGGGACAAAAATAGGTATAATCAGGTAAATAACCTTTGTAAGATGCTTTAGAACATACAGAACAGATTTATATAATTTCCTTAACAATCCTTTGAATCTGTTTTTAAAATCTATACTTTGCAAATTGAAATTGGGCTATGTAAATTTTCCAGGGTCACTTCACTGTCTTGCATTTATGGCCAGGCCCTCTGCCTCACATCATCTGTTCTCTATTCCACTGATGTCTTTCCAGCTGAGAGTTATTTTTGAGTAGTACCTGAATCTTGTCACTTAGCTCATATAACTATTTATCATTTTCTTTCATCGATTTCTACCAAACCTGCCTTGGAAACTCCAATTCTTTCTTTAAAATATTGTTCACAAACCACTTTCTGTTTAAGACTTTGAATCCCCAAGCAAATATGCCTTGTCTATCATCACAGTCCCATTGTATAGGCATCTGTTAGCACATCTCACTCTATTATAATGATCTGTTTACACAACTCTCTCTCCAACTGAACAGTGAGTTTTTTGAAGATGGAGATTATGTCTCATGGATCTGTGTGTCCCTAGTCATTAGTGCTCTAAAAGCTTGGCATCTGAATTAAGCAATCAATGTTTGGTGAATGAATGAATGAACCATACATACTGAAAACAGAGTAGCTGCAGAGCTGTATGGATAGAATGCCTTGCTAGAACATGCTGAAGTTAGAGAGCAGTAATTTACTGCCATGGTGTAATATATCTGAATTTTATGTAGGGTTTTCTTTTTCTTTTTTTTTTTATCATATAATTAAGTTGCCATCTTAGAATTACAATAGAGTTTGATTCAACTTCTTAATCTATATATTAAAATACTTCAATAATGCCCTTTAATAGTAATTCTTAACAAGTACAATAAAACAGCTCTAACTCACATGATTTCATGGGTTGCAGCAGAACTTAAACCTTCCTAGAATAAAAATTGCAATCTTGAGTTGACACTTCACAGGTATGCAGTCTTCTGAAGAAAAATCTTACACTTTGTCTTAAACAGGAACAGACTTGATCTTTTTTAATTTAGCATATTTGTGTGTGTGTGTGTGTAGAGGTGGCAAGTGGTTCATGATATCTCAATCATTTAATATAGCTTCATCAGGAAATAGATGACCATTAGTTCCGTGATGTTGATATTTGAATCTTATGGCATTAATTTGCTTATCAGTGGCATTCTAATAAATTATTTTGTCTATTGTTTCAGAAGAAAAAATAGTTAATTTGGCAATTATCTGAAATAAGTATTAAGATTATTTCTTTATATACTAATAGAAGCCTACTGGAATTTTTTGTGTCTTGGTACTGAATATAGCTGCTGGCTTTGTGTATAAGATAGGTGTAGGGATGGGTTCAGGTGATGTAGAAATGGGATCTTATGCCAACTGCCTATCAACCTTGGTTTAACCTAGAATGTCCTCTCTATACAATGATATCAGGACCAACGTTTTGAGATTTTATTGACCTAACATGGAATTTTATAAGTATTGTCTAAGTGGTAATATCCTCACCATTAAGCATTTTAAAACCACAGAAAGGATTTTATCATTGTTATACTGAACATCAAGAACTTATAGACTCTTGGAGTTTACAATTGCTTGCAGGTTTTTTATTCAATTTTATTGAGAGGGGCAGTAAACAATGATGCAATGATTTCAATCCAAAGATCATTCTGTGAAGAAAAGATTTAAAATATATCTTTTCTCAAATCTAGACTTTGCCCTCAGGTCACTTTTTAGTAAGTAAAAAATGTAATAAGTGACCAGGAATCAGCAAATTCTAATAAGCACAAGTGATCCTATAAAGTTTATCTGCATATGCAATTATGAAAGGGGCTTTGTTTCTGACACACTGTAAATGTTGTTGAATATGATGCTGATGCTGCCAGCATCTAATCACATGGTTTATCTTAGTAATCGCTTATGTTAGATTGAATTTCAGATTCATCTAAGGAAAAGAACAAATGAAAATAATATTATTAAATCATATCCCTTCAGAATAAAGACAGATTTTATAATTTTTTTTCAGTTAGTGATTTTTCTCCTCTTCCCCCTCAACTTTTTTGCTTTTAAGTAGTTAAATGTTATGTTGTGACTGCTATCTCTCCTTCAGGAACTGAATTACTTTTTCAGCAGAGCTTTGATGGCTTTTTTTGAGAAACCAGTTTTCCAGATTGCTCTCTTTACAACACTTAGGATACCTTTTCTGTTGACAGTTTATGTGTTTCTTATAGATGCTAAAAAGCAGATATGACTTATAAAAGCAAAAAATGAAGCTACGTACTCCCCTTTATTTTCACTCCCCTCGTTGTTGACATGAACTCTGTCAGTCTCCCCAGCTGTTCTCTCTGCTTCTCTGTCTTCTCATTTCCACAATTCAGCATACCTATCACCAGACTAAGCCTGTGAAAACACCGTTTCCATACTGCCACCGCCCTCATTCAAAGTTCTTCACCCCCAGCCCTACTCAAAATTCTAATCTCACTCATACTTTCTTCAACCTATCTTTCCAAACTTTACATCGTGTCCCCCAAACAGAACAAATTTCTCTTGCTTCCATGCACTTGCCCTTGCTGTTTCCTCCATCTACATCATCCTTCTCACAAGGCCACTAACTTGCTTCCCTTTCACATGTCACAAATCAGTTTGATTTCTTAATCATTTGGTGAGTCTTCCCAGCTCTTATCATGTTACTGTATTCTCTTTTTTGTTGTAACTTTTGACACTTGGTACTTAACACTCAATTGCTTTTTGTCACCTAAAACTGTTCCTGTCAAGGATGCACACTCTGTCCAGTCAGCTACATTTTACTGGGTAGGAGTTAGAGATATATTTTACAATTCTTTTGATTTTCCCATGCCATAAAACAAAATGTATTGAAAAAACTGATCACTGAGGAAAGCTTTCTTATCACTCCTTGCTAACTCTGTATTCAAATGGGTATATCTTTCCTTTTCTTCTTTGCTTTTTGCATCTTTTTTTTCTCACCTATTTGTCAAGGCCTCCTCAAACAATCATTTTGCCTTTTTGCCTTTCTTTTTCTTGAGGATGGTCTTGATCCCTGCCTCTTGTTCAATGTCAAGAACCTCCACCCATAGTTCTTCATGCACTCTGTTTCTCAGATCTTATCCCTTGAATCTATTCGTCACTTCCACTTTATAATAGTAAGGGTTTTCCTTTAGTTCATACCTGAATGGTCTAGGGGTTTTCCCTACTTTCTTCAATTTAAGTCTGAATTTGGCAGTAAAGAGTTCATGATCTGAGCCACAGTCAGCTCCTAGTCTTGTTTATGCTGACTGTATAGAGCTTCTCCATCTTTGGCTGCAAAGAATATAATGAAACTGATTTCGGTATTGACCACCATGGTATAGACATTCAACGGTGATGTCCATGTGTAGAGTCTTCTCTTGTGTTGTTGGAAGAGGGTATTTCCTATGACCAGTGTGTTCTCTTGGCAAAACTCTGTTAAATTTGACTTGCTTTATTTTGTACTCCAATGCCAAATTTGCCTGTTACTCCAGGTATCTCTTGATTTCCATCATTTGCATTCCAGTCCCCTATAATGAAAAAGATATATGATGGGAAAGATTAGAGATCTCTTCAAGAAAACTAGAGATACCAAGGGAATATTTCATGCAAAGATGGGCACAATAAAGAATAGAAAGGGTATGGACCCAACAGAAGCAGAAGATACTAAGAAGAGATGGTAAGAATACATAGAAGAACTACACAAAAAAGATCCTCATGACCCAGATAACCACAATGGTGTGATCACTCACCTAGAGCCAGACATCCTGGGATGCAAAGTTAAGTGGGCCTTAAGAAGTATCCCGACAAACAAAGCTAATGGAGGTGATGGAATTCCAGTTGAGCTATTTCATATCCTAAAAGATGATGCTGTAAAAGTGCCACACTCTTATGCCAGCAAATTTGGAAAGCTCAGCAGTGGCCTCAGGACTGGAAAGGGTATGTTTTCATTCATCCAAAATAAAGGCAATGCCAAAGAATGCCCAAACTACTGCACAGCTGCACTCATCTCATACTCTAGTAAAGTAGTGCTCAAAATTCTCCAAGCCAGGCTTCAACAGTACGTAAAGTATGAACTTCTAGATGTTCAAGCTAGATTTAGGAAAGGCAGAGGAACCAGAGATCAAATTGCCAACATCTGTTGGATCATCAAGAAAGCGTGAGAGCTTCAGAAAAGCATCTACTTCTGCTTTATTGACTATGCAAAAGCCTTCAACTATGTGGATCACAACAAACTGGAAAATTCTGAGAGGTGGGGATACCAGACCACCTGACCTGCCTCCTGAGAAATCTGTATTCAGGTCAAGAAGCAACAGTTAGAACTGTACAAGGAACAACAGACCGGTTCCAAATAGGGAAAGGAGTACGTCAAGGCTGTATATTGTCACCCAGTTTATTTAACTTACATGAGAAATGCATGGCTGGATGAAACAGAAGCTGGAATCGAGATTGCCAGGAGAGATATCAATAACCTCAGATATGCAGTTTACACCACCCTTATGGCAGAAAGTGAAGAACTAAAGAGCCTCTTGATGAAAGTGAAAGAGGAGAGTGAAAAGTTGGCTTAAAACTCAACATTTAGCAAAGTAAGATCATGGCATCTAGTCCCATCACATCATGGCAAGTAGATGGGGAAACAATGAAAACAGTGAAAAACTTTATTTTTTTAGGCTCCAAAATCACTGCAGATGGTGACTTCAGCCATGAAATTAAAAGACTCTCATTCCTTGGCAGAAAAGTTATGACCTGCCTAGATAGCATATTAGAAAGCAGAGACATTACTTTGCCAACAAAGGTCCGTCTAGTCAAGGCTATGGCTTTTCGAGTGGTCATGTGAGAATTGGACCATAAAGAAAGCTGAGCACTGAAGAACTGATGCTTTTGAACTGTGGTGTTGGAGAAGACTCTTGAGAGTCCCTTGGACTGCAAGAAGATCCTACCAGTCCATCCTAAAGGAAATCAGTCCTGAATATTCATTGGAAGGACTGATGCTGAAGATGAAACTCCAATACTCTGGCCACCTGATGTGAAGAACTGACTCATTTGAAAATCCCTGATGCTCTGAAAGATTAAACGCAGGAAGAAAATGGGATGACAGAGGATGTGATGGTTGGATGGCATCACCGACTGGATGGACATGAGTTTGAGTAAACTCTGGGAGTTGGTGATGGACAAGGAATCCTTGCATGCTGCATTCTGTAGGATAGCAGATTTGGACATGATTGAGAGACTGAACTGAAGTGATTTAAAAAATTAATAGGTTACTCAATTAAAACTTCCTATTTTTAAAAAATTATTTTCAGCAGTAATGATAATAAAATACTCACATTAAACAGGTGCAAAGCTTGGACTCCGGCACAAATTTTGATCTAACAATCAAAGTAGAATTTCCTGAGAACAACATGTAAAATCATAATAGCTATAGCATATTTCATATCAGTAAGAAATATTGAAGATTAATAACTTGTCCAAGTGAAAGTGTCCATAAAGAGTTGATCTTGAGGGTCCCTTGGACTGCAAGGAGATCCAACCAGTCCATTCTGAAGGAGAGCAGCCCTGGGATTTCTTTGGAAGGAATGATGCTAAAGCTGAAACTCCAGTACTTTGGCCACCTCATGTGAAGAGTTGACTCATTGGAAAAGACTCTGATGCTGGGAGGGATTGGGGGCAGGTGGAGAAGGGGATGACAGAGGATGAGATGGCTGGGTGGCATCACTGACTCGATGGACGTGAGTCTGAGTGAACTCTGGGAGTTGGTGACGGACAGGGAGGCCTGGCATGCTGCGATTCATGGGGTTGCAAAGAGTTGGACACGACCGAGCGACTGAAGTGAACTGAACTGAACTGAACTGAATCTTACAGGAGTTTCAACAAGCAAGGAGATACAGACTGAGCTTTACAATGGTTAGGAATTTGAGTGACTGATATCTTGAGTTTAAACCACACCAACTCTGTAAGAAGCTGTCTTGAGTTATGTAAGACCTAACATATTTTAAAATTCTTTGGAAACCTACATTCTCTATAAAGAGATAAGGAATTGAATAGTTTAGCTTGACTCACTTAATGGAAGTGATCTGATTGCCATTTGAATAGCAAGACTAAAGATTCTGGTTCCTCCTCATGGTGGGGTGTGTGTGTGTGTGTATGTGTGTGTGGGAGATTAGTCGCTCAGTTGTGTCTGACTCACTGAGAGACTTTGAACTGTGGCCCACAAGGCTCTTCTGTTCATAGGATTATACAGGCAAGAAAATCACAGTAGTTTGCCATTTCCGTCTCCAGGGGATCTTCCTGACCCAGGGATGGAAACCTTGTCTCCTGTGTTTCTTGCATCACAGGCAGATTTTTTACCTGCTGAACCATGGTAATCTGAATGCCGTTAGATCAGGGAGAATAAAGATTTTGGTACCTCCACATGGTGCTATTATGTGGGAAAGGCAAAATGATTAAAAGTATCAGATGGGTGCATCTGGTCTGATATGTCCTTAGTGCCTTTTTATTGATTCTAGTTAGACTAATATAATCACAGATTTCTCATTAGAACTGTTGATTATTTGAATTTTTCCTGATAATGATTTGTTAATTAATGTTTTGCTGTTTTTTAAGATGAAGTGTAGGATATTCATTAAATGTTTTGATCAACCTGCCATAATTTTAGTTTCATTCCATTTCATGTTATTTTCTAACTAGTGTCAATGTCTTGTTTTTGCTTTCCTTTTTAATATTACTATATGACATTATTGCTATGTGTTTTGTCCCTAGACATTATGGGAACATATGAAAAACAAAGCTTTTATGTTTCATGATACAAAGTATGGATTTGACATGGAAAACCACTTGTTTTAATTAATTACCTTTGCTCCTTTTCTCCTTAACTGATATTTTCATTTCTTTTATATGATTCATCTTCAAGTGAAATATTATGTTTAATATTTTCCTCCCACCAAAGTAAAAAAAAAAGTTTAGTTATGTTTTGAGATTATATTTTTAAGTTTATAAAGCATTTTCTTTGTTAAAGTTTTTAAATTTCAGAGAAATTTAGTAGATACTAACTTGGCTTCTGTGGTGGCTCAGAGGTTAAAGCGTCTGCCTCCAATGTGGGAGACCCGGATCTGATCCCTGAGTCGGGAAGATCCCCTGGAGAAGGAAATGGTAACCCACTCCAGTATTCTTGCCTGGAGAATCCCATGGACGGAGAAGCCTGGTAGGCTACAGTCCACGGGGTTGCAAAGAGTTGGACACAACTGAGCGACTTCACTTTCACTTTCAACTTGCATAATACTTTAAGATTTATAAATGCTAGTTTTCCAGATTTATCATGTAGTAGGTAGATATATTGGGGTCTACAAAAGCTTCGGGTGATAATAAGGCCTTTGAAAATCTAACACTAGGCTTTAATAACTTTGGGTAGTAGCAGACTTTGAAAACTTCAAATGACAACTATTTTATTCACGTCAGTAAACATCTGGCATCATATTAAGTTATTTAGTTGAGCCTTATAATATAACATAATATAAATTTAATCTCCCTAAAGTACTTTCACAGGAGATGCCCCCTCATCTTTGTCAAAGAAGAAGCACTAGATCAATGATTGACACAGCATTATAATTAATTCTTACATTTTATAACTAAATTATTTGTAGTTAGTAGTTTTTCCTTGAGGCTAAGAATGTATCCTAGCAGTGGACTAAAAAATAATGAGAGAGTCAATACCTTATACTGAAGGTATCTGAATCCAAGATAAAGAGAACATCAACTTCTTGCTCTGAATCTTGTTTATAAAGGAATGTTAGATGTTCACTAATTGTTAATGTCATTAAACACTAGGACTCTAGTTGGAGATACTTACCCACCTGGAACATAACTGTGTTCTAGTGTGAAAAGACATCATTTTTATGCACAGATTCTAGATGTCACTTTCATCTTTATAAACACTGGATATTTGTATTTTCTCTCTATGACACTGTCTTAAGTTTTCATCCATTAATCAAACATACAAATAAGTAAAATTTTATACATATGTATGGTTGTTGATGAATATTTCAATTACATCATGTACGTATTAATAATTTATTTTTAGAAAAGTCAATATTTTGAAAAAATGTTTTTATTTATTAACAAATTTGGTGTTTGTTTAGTTCCTTTCATAAAAGCACACTTATATGTGCTTTATTTAAAATAAACATGTGAGACTTTTTCTGTCTTACTCTCTGGTTTTGCCAACAAAAACATTTCACTTTTCATAAGCGGAAGAGCTTAGTCATATTATCTTGTTCTCCTGCACCTATCAGAAAAAAATTGGTATTATTTTTCTGATTCTACTTAGTCATCTTGTCTCTAATTTTCTTCAAAGTAAAATCATTATGGAAAATAGAAAAAATGAGAACTTGTTCCTAAAGTACAATCTGTTAGATTAACATTGTCACTTTTCACAGTCGTGATTCAGGTAGGAAACCCAGGCATTCAGTAGTTAATCGTGTGAATTTCTACACATAAACATACATTTGCTTGCCTGTTCCAGTGATCAGAGAATTAATAAACTGTTGCTGTTTGTGCCTGTGAGTGAGTTGGACTCTAATGATACACCTGATGATGAAGATCACATGCTAATTGGCACATAGGAATCTGATGCTGTTACTGAATTCAACTGCTAAAGTAGCAGTATATGTGCTGTGAAAGAGGACAAGGGCAATTGTTCAGAAAATACATCACTTAAAATTCTTACTTGATTAAAAAAATTTTTTTTTGGTTAAAAATATTCTTATCTGGAAAAGTCACACTTGTAACCCTAAATGCCTTAAGAAAGCATAATAGGAGTTAAAAAAAAAAAAAAAAAACACTTTTACTAGGTATTCACAGAATATTCTTAGGATTTAAATATCTGATTAGGTAGAAATGAACTTTGACAACTGAAAACAGTGACATTCTGAATAAGAACCTGCTATGAAATAACAATTTGAACTCTGAAATATTTTTATTAGAAGCACTGGGGAAAATTTTGGCTTGCTATGACACAGTCAATACACACACAGAGAAAATAAAAACATAAATAGGAAACTTCCACTAGTTAATCCCAACCAGATATATATCTGTGAAAAGAATCAAGTGTCTCACATTTTCACTTAAAGAGTTACTACTATATTCTTTCTTTCATTTCATTCTGTTTGATTGGGTATCCTCAAAGGTCAGTTCCTTTGGAATTTGTCTAAATATTGTTGATGGTGTGTAAGCAATATTAACTAATTCCTTAAATGTTCATTTACTTATGCCAGTCTGTCTGCCAAGTTAATTTTAATCAAAAACCTATAAACCTAACAAATAGTAATCATCTAGTTATTCAGAGTGCATTTAGCTGAAATGTAAATGATATATATGACCTTTAGTTATAAAGATAGTTTTCTAACTTTTTATTGCTTTTATTTTAATGAGCTTCCTGAGGACAATAAATATAATTTGACAAGTGATTTATTAAAGAAGTAAAAGACCTTCTTACAATCTAGGTAATATTTTTGGAATTATTGAATGAAAAAGTTAATTGCCTGGCAGTCTTTCACACCAACTGTGCTGGCAAACCTAATAAATAGTCTCTCATATAGACAAGTATGCCTCAGATAATAATAGAGTCTTTGAGTAGGGGATTCTAGATATTCAAAAGGGGAACAATAGAATAAGCAGAGCCAAGTTGAAGAATCAACAGAGGCAGTGATGCACAGAATTGTGAAGCTATTTACAGCTGACACTCACTGCCACATGTAACTGACTGTAGATCTAAAACCTATTGTTTCATTCTTATGTGGCAAAAACACAGGCCCTAGTACAAGACTCAATAGAAATTGAAGCAACTTTCCCCTTTATTCAGAGAAACCCAATGATTCATAAACATTTCCACTGTGTTTCTTAGAATTTACATTTGAAAATGGTGATAGTTATCTTGATTTTATATATCATCATTATTTCTTTAGATCATGTTCATATTTGCTTGCTTTAAATTTTGTTTTAGAAGTTATAGCTATTTATATTTGAATTAACTTGAACTAACAACCAATTATGAAGCAAATCTTCTATCTGAAAAGAAACATGCCATGAGTCCTTCATGACAACTAGTATCTATATGACTTGCATAACTTCTTAAACATGTATTTTAAGTATTCAAATCAAAATATTTTTTACTTAATAACATTTCTAACTACATTGTACAATTATTAATTTTTAAAATCATTTCAGGTGTGGTCCTTCAGCTTTATTTTGACACTCTTTCAGAACATGACAGTATAATTGTATAAATTGTCACACATTCATAATATTGATTATAATTTACATAAGTGCTTTTTCTAATTATTAAGCTCTATGTCATTTCAGTGTTATTTTATTTTCCCCTCCACATCATGCTAATTAGTTTTGACTATATAGCAAAATAATATGCTCCTTAAATTGAGTTAGGGAGCCATACATTGTCATTTTTACAATATTCTAAGGGTCTTTCTATAGCTCACTCAATAGAGAATCTGCCTGCAATGCAGAAGACCTGGGTTCAACCCCTGGGTCAGGAAGATCCTCTGGAGAAGGGAATGGCAACCCACTTCAGTATTCTTGCCTGGAGAATCCCACGAACAGAGGAGCCTGGTGAGTTACAGTCCATGGGGTTGCAAAGAGTTGGACAGGACTGAGCTACTAACTAAGGTAAACAGTAATTTATACTTAGGACAAGGAAGTTGAATCAAATATCTAAATTCAAATTTATGCTCTTATAACCCAAAGGAATTATAATCAAAAATAGTATTTTCTTATTAATCTTATATTGTCTCATGTCCAATGATTTATATAACTGAATTATTCCATATATATTTACTATATGAAGTATTATTTTCTTACATGTGTAAAATAATTGAGTTGAACGTAACCTTAGAAATAATTTACTCTAGATTCTTTCTAGAGGCTGAAGAGATTAAGCTACAGAGAGGCAAAATGCCTTGGAAAACTCCACAATTATTCAGGCATAATGGAAGCTGGAATCAGCCTGCCTTTTTGTGGTTGTAACAGCACATATGCTTGGTCAGGCATATCAGACCAAAAAATGTAGAGATTGTGTTGTTTTCTATTAAAAGTTACCTTTGTCTTTAAATACAATTTTATACTAGTCTAGCTAAATTCTATGAAGAATAAATCAGTTGCATCTGGTAGTTAGTTCATTTTCCTTTGCTTATATATACAGATAAAATACAGATGCTTTGTGGATGCATAGTACCCAATCTTGGTTATGGGGCTAAATATCTATCTATGGTAAAAAATTACTTCCCTTAATGTTTAAATAGCTAAGAGCCCACCCAGTAAAAGTTAATTTATTTAAGGTTACTTAATTGTAATTTTCTAGCATTTAATTTAAAAAAAAAAGAGAGAGTGAGCGAGAGAGAGACACTCCTAATTCTTCTATCTCCATAGAGCTCCCAGTACCATTCTTAAATGCTTTTGTCTTGAGTATTGCCATATTGTTTGGATGGCCCATAGTGGCCGAACATTTCATTAAAGCCCCTTAAGGGGACAGTTTTTATTATTTGTTATTGGACATCTGCCAAAACTCATTTTATCAAGCCTTTGCTGTTTTCTTGGGCTACTTCTGAGTATATTTTTAATACTGCCCATATGCCTTAAGTTTTAAATACTCCCCAAGAACAATAATTTCCTACCACCTCCAAAGTCTTAAAAATATTCAACTTCAGTGTATTTGAATGATAGTGTGTAATTTCTTCTCATAATCTGATTATAAATTTATAAATTGGTGGTTTTTCATTATATTTTCCTTAGAAGAACAGGAAACCCCCAGCCTATGGATGAAACTGTTGATTTAGCTAACTTACTTAACAGGCAATACTGATATACTGATAATAGCTGTTTATCAAATGCTAATTTTCAATATTCTCTGTATGAAGCACGTGGCACACATTATTTGGGTTAAATATCATTACAAATTTAGGGAAATTTTTTCATTATTCTCAGTAAAACAAGACACAGGCTGTTAAGTAACTTGTGTATGTTTATTTCACTTGTAAGAAGGAATCTTGGTTTCTATCCAGACCTCTCTGAATCCAAGTTATAACCATTTCACAGTACAGTCTTCTCTTTGAAAGAACATGAAAGCTCTTCACTGAATTCTCTTTATTGTTATGTTGGTTTCTATGGACTATAATATACTAGACCATGCATAGGTTTTAAGAAAGTTTTGAATTACAATCTGTATTTTTTTTTTTTTTACCACTTGGTGTTTTGCACATTTTTGGTGTCCCATGGACTGAATATTTGTAATTTTATTGTAAATTCTATTTTAACAGAAGTTATCAGGTGATAACTGGTATGCTAGGGTTTCTCCCAACACTGCATGGTTCATGAAACTTTTGTTTGTTTAATTTGACTTTTTTTTTTTTTGTCATGTAATGTATAAGGTGTTCAGATAGTGATATGATGATGTAAAATCCAAAGATTATAATTTTAATTGTTTTCTAGAGAGTGAATCTTTATTTTTTGTAGCCATATCCAACTCTGGGACCCCATGGACTGTAGCCCACCAGGCTCCTCTGTCCATGGAATTTTCCAGGCAAAAATACTGGAGTGGTTTGCCATTTCCTATTCAAATGGATTGTCCCAACCCAGGGATCGAACCCATGTCTCTTGTGTCTTCTGCATTGGCAGCCAGATTCTTTACTACTAGCATCACCTAAGAAGCCCTATTTTCTCTAGCAGATCCTAATTTGTTTAGTCTCTGAGATTATAACTATCAGAAAATATAAAATCATATTTGTTTTCCTTCATTATAAAATATATCTATATTTTCTCAAAGAAAAACATGTCTACTTGAACTTAATTTCTTTCTTTTGTACTTAAAAGTATATCCTGAGGCAAGAAAGAGTAAAAAGAATATTTTTTCAAAAAGAAACCTAAATCTCAATAACTTTAAACTCAGTGTTACATAATTAGAGTTTTTTTCTGGAATAATTGCATCACCTATAATATTCAAAACATGCATATTGAAAGTGAATGGTTTACTGTGTGCTTTTTTTTTTTTATTTGATTGCTAGTTTGGCTGAGCTGACCTTTGTTTTAAATCAGAATTGATTGACCAATTGAGTCAACATGGTTAAATTGGTTGTGCATATACACAGAGACTTTGTTTATTGAATTTAGGATATTCTGAGTAACATAATTTCCCTCTGCTTTTCTTCTGCTCCAGGAAACACTCTGCTTTTTGATTGCATTTAATAATGTGTCAGAAAGCAAATGGAAATAGAACCGTACACAAGGGAGAGGAACAGTGGATTCAGTAACTGTTTAACATCCAAAGACAGGATCCTTACAGATTCTTTCAGATTCACATAGTTTGTATGTTATAAATATTTGCTATATGAAAGATGGTATATGAAATTTGGGTTCTATAAAGGTATCAGAAAACCAAAAGCCATTGACAGTATGATAACCATCTATTATAAATGTATAATTTCCAACATTTAAAAAAATTCAGAGAGCCTCCTAGAACAATAGGATAAATCTGAATGCACTAAAGTTGTTGCGTTCTGTCTCTGTTTCCAAGTTAAATTTTTGCTGTTGTAACAGGTTAGCCTTGTGTGCAAAAGAAATTAAATAATACATAGAAGCACCAATATGGATTCTAAGATCTTATTGGAGGATGTTTCTAAAAATAATAGTTTTCTTGTTCTTTTAAAATATCTAATTTCCTTTATTTTGTCCTGGTTTCTATTGTTTGAACATCAGAAAAAGGTATGAAACTCAGAAATTAATAATCAAAAGGATATGAGAGGCAGCCTTCTGAAAGCTAAAGGTAGCCTGCCTCTCAGAGCCAAAATTACAACTGATTTCATAAATTTAGTTCCTGTGTTATGAACTGTAGTGCCAATGAAAATCAATAAAAACAATTTCCTTCTACATTCATGATCCACTCCTCATACTCTTTCTTCATATTCTTTTCAGGGCCATTTTTTCAAAATGCCACAGGGCCATACAAAATGTAATTTTGTGTTTCTGTGTGTATGTCCCATGAAACCTGAATTTTCATGTGTGCTTTTGATTGGTATGAAGTGCAACAGGGACTTTAGGCAAAGGAAAGTTGTTTTATGTTTTCATAGTTTTAAAAATATTGAAGGAAACACTAAGTTTTGTTGTTATTTTTGGCATACAAGTTGATGCTACATACAATTTATTAATATATACTATATATATAGTATATTCATATAGAGAGCATATGTGTTTATGCAATTATATGTATGTATAATGTAATATATCCTGAGTTAATCCTTATTGGATATCTGAAAAGATACTGAGAGAACTAAGATTAAAATGCAATTTTAAAAGGATTGTGCTGAACCCACAAATCTTTAACATAGCTGAAAACTCAAATACCTCCAGACAGGTTATTATTGATTCATTAATTCCCTCACTCATTCATGTATTCATTTATTCAAACCATTTATCAAAGCTGTGGGCCATGTGGATTGCCATAATGGCAGGGAGAATATACGTGTATCTTTTCCTTCAAAAACTTATTTAAATAACTGGATGATACTATAATACAAAGTAACCAATGCATCATTTCTAATTATTCTATTGGATATATGTGGTCCACCCACATTTAATTCTTATGGCTTGATTCCTCAAATTAATCATGAAGATTTTGCAAGGATTGCATATACTACTATGCACAGTGTTTAATCCAGGGTCTGAACATCATCAGATTCAATAAATGATAGTAGTTATTATCATTATTATTATTTTTCTAAAACTATCCAAATGAGATATGTATTATTTTTTCTGTTTCAAAGATGAACAATCTGATTTTTAGGTTAAGTAATTTTTAAAAGAGACTGCACAAATAAAGGGCTTCCCTGGTATCTCAGTTGGTTAAGAACCTACCTGTAGTGCTGGAGACCTGGGTTTGATCTCTGTGTCAGGAAGATCCCCTGGAAAAGGAAAGGTCAAACCACCCCAGTATTCTTGCTTGCAAAATCCCATGGCAGAGGTGCCTGGCGAGCTACAGTCCATGGGTTGCAAGAGTCAGAAATGACTTAGCAACTAAACCACAAACAAACACACACAAAAATGGTTGTGCTTACATTCAAAGCAGTAGATATTGATTTTAAAGAATGTTATCTCCTTTATAACAAGGGGAGAGATACTCACAGTAGTTCATTCTTTTAATTGTCACAGAATGTAGGGTATAATGTTATTAAAAGTAAAAGTTTCTCAGTTGTGTCCAACACTTTGCAAACCCCTATAGAGTCCATGGAATTCTCTAGGCTGAAATACTGGAGTGGGTAGCCTTTCCCTTCTCCAGGGGATCATCCCAACCCAATGGATCAAATCCAGGTCTCCTGTATTGCAGGCGGATTCTTTATGAACTGAGCTATCAGGGAAGCCCATAGTGTTATTAATACTATCTAATATTTAATGAGCATGCATGTGCTAGACATTGAGCTAAGCGATTCTCATATGTTAGCTCTTCAATATATTATGACATCTCAGTTTAGTTCAGTCACTCAGTCATATCCGACTCTTTGCGACCCCATGAACTGCAGCATGGCAGGCCTCCCTGTCCATCACCAACTCCCAGAGTTCACTCAAACTCACGTCCATCGAGTTGGTGATGCCATCCAGCCATCTCATCCTCTGTCATCCCCTTTTCCTCCTGACCCCAATCCCTCCCAGCATCAGAGTCTTTTCCAATGAGTCAGATCTTTGCATGAAAGGACTGGAGTTTCAGCTTCAGCATCATTCCTTCCAAAGAAATCCCAGGGCTGATCTCCTTTAGAATGGACTTGTTGGATCCCCTTGCAGTCCAAGGGACTCTCAAGAGTCTTCTCCAACATCACAGTTCAACAGCATCAATGCTTCAGCACTCAGCTTTCTTCACAGTCCAACTCTCACATCCATACATGACCACTGGAAAAACCATAGCCTTGACTAGACGGACTTTTGTAGGCAATGTAATGTCTCTGCTTTTCAATATGCTATCTAGGTTGGTCATAACTTTCCTTCCAAGGAAAGTTTTTTAATTTCATGGCTGCAATCACCATCTGCAGTGATTTTGGAGCTCCCCAAAATAAAATCTGACACCGTTTCCACTGTTTCCCTATCTATTTCCCATGAAGTGATGGCACCAGATGCCATGATCTTCGTTTTCTGAATATTGAGCTTTAAGCCAACTTTTTCACTCTCCTCTTTCACTTTTGTCAAGAGGCTATTTAGTTCCTCTTCACTTTCTGCCATAAGGGTGGTGTCATCTGCATATCTGAGGTTATTGATATTTCTGCCAACAATCTTGATTCCAGCTTGTGCTTCTTCCAGCCCAGCGTTTCTCATGATGTACTCTGCGTATAAGTTAAATAAGCAAAGTGACAACATACAGCCTTGACATACTCCTTTTCCTATTTGGAACCAGTCTGTTGTTCCATGTCCAGTTCTAACTGTTGCTTCCTGACCTGCATATAGGTTTCTCAAGAGGCAGGTCAGGTGGTCTGGTATTCCCATCTCTTTCAGAATTTTCCACAGTTTATTGTGATCCACACACTCAAAGGCTTTGGCATAGTCAATAAAGCAGAAATAGATGTTTTTCTGGAACTCTCTTGCTTTTTCCATGAGCCAGAGGATGTTGGCAGTTTGATCTCTGGTTCCTCTGCCTTTTCTAAAACCAGCTTTGAACATCTGGAAGTTCATGGTTCACGAATTGCTGAACCCTGGCTTGGAGAATTTATAACATTACTTTACTAGCATGTGAGATGAGTGCAACTGTGCTGTAGTTTGAGCATTCTTTGGCATTGCCTTTCTTTGGGATTGGAATGAAAACTGACCTTTTCCAGTCCTGTGGCCCCTGCTGAGTTTTCCAAATTTGCTGGCATATTGAGTGCAGCACTTTCACAGCATCATCTTTCAGGATGGGAATGAAAACTGTTTATAAATATTGCCATTTTGTAGATGAAGAATCTGAGATTAAGAGAGATTTAGCAACTCTCACCAAATCATATAGCCAGTAATCCTTGGAGAAGAGATTTAATCCAGTTCCAACTGAAAAGTATGTATTATTTTTAAGTTAGATGGTGTACTGATACAAAGTCTATAAAAATGTGTTGAATGCTTAAAATGATTTGAATGTTCAGGACTTTTGTACATGTCTTTTACAATGTAAAAGAAGGTCTTTTACATATCAAAAAGCAGGTAAAGGGACCCAGCATTATGTTTTGGGCCATATTTAACTATCAGTACTGCTTTCAAAATAAAAATTTAGACTGTTAGGTACAAAGAAATTTAGATTATGAGAAGAAGAAAATCAGATAAGAAATCACTTAGCCATGCTAGAGACAAGCCCTTGTGTGGTTATTTATTACATACAACAGAATGACATATTTAATCTAGAAAGTTTGGAAACAACTTGCACATAGAGTCACATTCTCTCCTATCATCCAGAGATAACAACTTTAAACACTGACACATATCCATGTAGTGTTCTTATTTTGGTATATGTATGGGTGGAGGATGCTGTGGGTAGGGTCGGTGGCTGGTGGCTTAAAACAGCAGAAATTTATTCTTTTGCAGTTCTGGAGGATAAAAGCCCAGAATCAAGGTTTAACAGGGCCACTATTCCTCCATCGTCTCTATACAGACTCGTTCCTTGCCTCTTTTTGACTTCTGGTGGTGGTAGTAATCCTTGACTTTCCTTGGTTTACAGCTGCATTGCTCCAGCTCTACCTCTATCACCACGTGATGTTCATCACGTGTGTCTGTCTTCACATTGTCCTCCCTGTTCTTATAAGGATACCAGGCCTATTGAATTAAGGGTCCAGTGTGAGAACATCTTGACATAATTACATCTGCAAAGACTGGATTTCTGAATAAGTTCACACCATATAATGGGAGGGGTTAGTCTGGACTTCAGCATGTCTTTTGGAGATACAATTAATTCCATAAGAAACACAATACTTATAAAATTAGAATTTTGTTTATGTATTATTTCAGAGCCTTTTAACTCACATGGTCATTAGTGAGGATAGTTACCTTTTGATTATAATTCTCAAGTTGACTTTCTCTAATTTTGGATGTGGTTAAAGATCTTTAATTTAGAATTCCATCTGTCAGATAGTATAGTAATATATTTTACCACCCCTTGCGGCTTTTATGAGGAATTAAGACACTCCTTTGAGGGATGCTGTGTAAACCTGGCATGTTATTATTTTCCTCTGGCAACGCAGGGACACTAGACATTTTACTTGTTCCCATCCTTTTCCCTGCATATTGGCAATAAATATAAGATCCATGTGGCAGCTTCAGTCTAGTGTACTTGGCGGTGAGTCATCTTAACAACCGGGAGAGCAATTCTTGGTGAGGTGGAATGAGCAGTGCTTTAATAGCAGTGCTTAGTTGGAAGGCTGTCTGAGAGGCAGAAAAGAGATTTTAAATTAAATGGACTTTACAGAAAATTGTCTTCACTTTGAAGTTTGGAGTCAGAGTTGCAATTTTCAACTTTCTTTTCCCTCACTTACCTGTTGCTAAGAGATCACATTCAAGATAAAATTAATGCTTCTCCAATTACAGAGCATGTAGTCAGCAGTGGAGGAGGAAAGATAACATGTGGTTCGCATATGGGTTAGGACTTTGAAAAATACGTGGCCTTAGAGAAAGAGTCATGTGTACAGTAGACATTTAACAAATGATTATTAAATGAATCAGCAGACACTGAACTGCAAGTATTAAGGAATTGTCATTGTGACTGGATGGTTTTTGCCTTATCTTCTCTGATATTTTCTTTCTTCAGCTTTTTAACTCTTAAAAAAATTGAAAAGAGTTCTATCAAAGTAGAGTTGACAGCTGTTATTATCCATTAGAGTTCATTGGAATTTTAATAGAATTGCCTATGGCTCTAGAATCTGTCAGAATCAGCAAAAAAAATTACTTTATATCAGGACACTTTTCATTGGATAATACAATTTCAGGGTTAAAAATTGAGTTCCACTTGTAATAGAGGTGAAACTGGAAGATACATGCTGTAGTGTGATTAAGTCATAGACCTAGTTAGTACTACCATATTTTCCCTTAAGTATTCTTCAAAGGTCAAATCTCATAAGTGAGTATTCTTTTTAGTACCCTCAGAAGCATCATGTGACCAGGATCACCCTCCAGTTCCACATCAGCCACATCCTTCATTCAACAGATATTCACATCTAACTCAAGTAAAGCTTCTTTTGAGTTTATTTGATACTACAATGCAGCGCAAGATAAGACTTTTTTCTTAAGAGTCACTATCTAATTTAGGAGATAACACCTGCAAATAATTAAAAGGAAATGCTCCATTTCTCCCATGTTAAATGAAGAGCTTAGAGTTAGTTCAACTTGAATATTGTTTTAATATGATATTTTGTAATACTAGTGGTCTATAACATAAGAATAAATGTACTCATAAACCAATCCCCCTTAAAAAGACATAGTCTGGTTTTCTCTGCCCAAACACTGAGAAGCTTTCAGAAAAATTATATACCTTTAATTTTTCTCCTCATATTTAATATAATATTTTAAAAAGTGAGAATTCAAGTGGCAAGTTAGTTCAAGTGACATTTTTAGCCATTCTCACTCACCAAAGTCACATCCTCAACATGTAACAGTGTTTCAAACACCTTCTAATGGGTTTTATTAAATCTGTTCTGTGCACCTTCCCCCTTTGGAATTTCACTATGGGATTTCTCTTTCAAAGGTGCTTTGACATGAAATTTGATTTTAAATGGGGTTTAATGTGCTCTGGTCAGGCCAAAGACACAATACTTAACAACCCAAATATGCTTTCCCATATGGAGGGTACCATCTGTGGTATTAAATATTTTTTTCATAAAGATTCCATTGCTCCCTCTGTTTCCTTTAACCAAAATGATAATAGACTAAGCATAGTGTTTCATGAGCATTTTAAGCATAGTGTTTCATGAGCATTTTAAGCAAATTCCTCTCAATAAATGCAATCATTACATTCAAAGTTTCATAAAGGAAAATAACTAGAGATGTTACAGAATGCAAATTTTTGTGCTGGGTGCACAGTGAGGCCAAACAATACTGAAACGCCAATATTTGGGTAGAGAAAGGTTTATACAGGGCCATGCAACAGGAATGGCTGACTTGTGCTCATAAAGCCCCTGAACTTCCCCATGGATTTCAGAAAAGTGTTTATAAAGACCAGGTGAGGGAAGGATGTCCCAGGGTGTGTGATCGGCTAATGTGCAATTCTCTAATTGGTTGATAGTGAGGTAACCGGCAGTTGACATTATCAGTTCTTCAGTTCAGTTCAGTCGTTCAGTCACGTCCGACTCTTTGAGACCCTATGGACTGCAGCACGCCAAGCTTCCATGTCCATCACCAACTCCTGGAGCCTACTCAAATTCATGTCCACTGGGTTGGTGATGCCATCCAACCATCTCATCCTCTGTCGTCCCTTTCTCCTCCCACCTTCAATATTTCCCAGCATCAGGGTCTTTTCAAATAAGTCAGTTCTTCGCATAGGTGGCCAAAGTATTGGAGTTTCAACTTCAGGATCAGTCCTTCCAGTGAATATTCAGGACTGATTTCCTTTAGGATACACTGGTTGGATCTCCTTGCAGTCCAAGGGACTCTTGAGAATCTTCTCAAACACCACAGTTCAAAAGCATCAATTCTTCGGCGCTCAGTTTTCTTTATGCTGCTGCTGCTAAGTCACGTCAGTCTTGTCTGATTCTGTGCAACCCCATAGATGGCAGCCCACCAGGCTCCCCCGTCCCTGGGATTCTCCAGGCAAGAATACTGGAGTGGGTTGCCATTTCCTTCTCCAATGCAGGAAAGTGAAAAGTGAAAGTGAAGTTGCTCAGTCATGTCCGACTCTTAGCGCCCCCATGGACTGCAGCCCACCAGGGTCCTCCATCCATGCGATTTTCCAGGCAAGAGTACTGGAGTGGGTTGCCATTGCCTTCTCCCAGCTTTCTTTATAGGTGCCAGTAATTCTGGGGGCTATTTGCTCATGATCATCAAGTAGTTTATTTCTTCCATTTGGTGGTGGTTTTAGCATGTGAAAAACTCAGGAAACAGGCATAAGATGCTATTATCCGGGTACTTCAGAGAGGAGTTACAAGGAGTCTGCCGCTGGGAGACACCATGGGTCCTGCTTGGTTACAGAGAAAATAGACACGTAAAGCAATAATTATGCAGTCCTCATAAGAAGTAGTGGAGAAGACAATGGCACCCCACCCCAGTACTCTTGCCTGGAAAATCCCATGGATTGGAGGAGCCTGGTGGGCTGCAATCCATGGGGTCGCTAAGAGTTGGACACGACTGAGCAACTTCACTTTCACTTTTCACTTTCATGCATTGGGGAAGGAAATGGCAACCCACTCCAGTGTTCTTGCCTGGAGAATCCCAGAGACGGGGGAGCCTGGTGGGCTGGCGTCTATGGGGTCGCACAGAGTCGGACACGACTGAAGCGACTTAGTAGCAGCAGCAGCATAAGAACTAGTTGCTGATCGTGGTAGGGCACAAAAAAGGACTGATGAAAGGAGGAGAAGCCTGGGCTTTATTCCTTTCATCACAAACCCAAGTCTCAGCTGTCTTGGTTTCTAAAATAAGATATCTGGAAATGTTCCATGATTTCCAAACCCACTGCACAACGTTCAGCTGTGAAGCGTGTTCAGAATACAAATACCTTAGCTCCACCCTGGTCCAGAAGAATCTGAATTTAGGACCAGTGCCCAGGAATCTGTGTTCTTTTCTCTGCAATTATTCTGATGCACAATGAGGTTTGGGAACCACTATTCCAGTAATCCCTAAGATCTATTTCCATTCATATTGCATATGACCCTTGAAGACTAATTCAGAGAAATTTCATCCAAGAGATATAATATGCTTAATTGCAATTAGAAAGGCCAGGATTAGACTCTGACCTCTGCTGTTTACTTGTCTCATAAGGCAAGACTTTAAATTGTTAAGACTCAATTTCTTTCTCCAAAAAATGAGAATGGTATTAGCTACATTGCCCTGGACTATTGTATGCATTACAGTGCTTAGTATAGTGTCAGTAAATCTTGGCTGAAAGGTTAGAGGGAGTGAGAGAGAAAAGTGCCCAGGTCACAAAATGAAACATTATCAAGCACCAGAAAGAAATATAAGTATATATGAAATGAGAGTGAAGTAAAATAGTGTTGATAAGCTTCTGTTATGTCACCAACTGAATTCATTTATTAACGAGTTGATAACACATTTTTAAATTTTTTCAATGAATCAAATAGGCATCTTTATTTTAAGATCTGTGGGGAATATTGGTAAGTTCATTCTAAGATATAGTAGAAGATTGTTCAGGGAAAGAAATATTATACATACAATGAAATAATGAGAGCAGCAAAAATTCTTTCTCCCCCATTCTTGAAGAAAGTATAGTTTAACCCCCACGATCTCTTTCATAGAGAAAGATACTTTTTCACTCTACCTATTCCTTAAGGATCAAATTGTTCTTGACTGTTTTGTGTGTGTGTGTGTGTGTGTGCGTGTGTGTGTGTGCTTTTATTTATTTTTAAAGTTAATTAATTTATTTTAATTGGAGGATGCTTACTTTACAATATTGTGATGGTATTTGCCATACACTGACATGAATCAGCCACAGGTGTACATGTGTCCTGAACCCCCTTCCAACCCCCTTCCCTCTGGGTTGTCCCAGAGCACCAGCTTTGAATGCCCTGCTTCATGCATTGAACTTGCATTGGTCATCTATTTTACATATGGTAATATACATGTTTCAGTCCTATTATCTCAAATTGCCCCACCCTCACCTTCTCCCACATAGTCCAAAAGTCTGTTCTTTACATCTGTGTCTCTTTTGCTCCCTTGCATATATGGTCGTCATTACCGTCTTTCTAAATTCCATATATATGTGTTAATATCTCTTTCTGACTTAATTCACTATGTAAAATAGGCTCTAGTTTCATCCACTTCATAACTGTTTTGAAATATATAGTTTCTTCCACCCATGGGCTTAATGCATGGTTTGATACAATACACACATCTTACTTTTAGAGAAGATTGTACATGGAGACAAGACATTTCAAATGTACTGATAGTTTTGTCTTGTGGGAAAACGGGAGTACGGGAGTTTAATATTTTTTTCTACTTTTTGAAAACATTCCAGTATATTTTATTAATGTAGTCTGGCTTTAGTCTCTTTTTTTAAATTAATTTTTATTGGAGTGTAGTTGCTTTACAATGTTGTGTTAGTTTCTACTGTACAGCAAAGTTAATCAGCTATATGTAAACGTACACCCCTCTTTTATTGGATTTCTTCCCCATTTAGGTCACCATACTGCAATGAGTAGAGTTCTCTGTGCTATGCAATATGTTCTCATTAGTTATCTATTTTACACATAGTAGTGTATATATGTCAATCTCAATCTTCCAATTCATCCCACCCTCCCCTTCCCCTCTTGGTATTCATATGCTTGTTCTCTACATCTTTGTCTCTATTTCTGCTTTGCAAATAAGTCAATCCATATCATTTATTTTACTTTTGAAATTACAATTCTCATAATTTTGGTCTTCTTTTTTTCATTTGATTTTGTTAACTCAAGAAAAATATACAAAAAAAAAAATCAATGGCATTTAACTAACACATTGTTGCTCTATAAAAATTTCCACACAGCAAGATGACTTGTAAGCTGAAGCTGGACAGAATGTATAGGAACTGCATTTGGCTTGTAGGGTCCAGCATATACACCCGGGCACAAAGAGCATTTCAGCACAAAGAATTTAATAATCTGACATTTCTCTTGTGAAGTGCATTATTCTGCTGTAGAGAAAATTGCTATGGCCAAATTTGTCAGTAGGATTCAATTCTTTGTAATAGCCCAGCAAGGTCAGACCTCAAACAAAGCTGTGACCTTCCTTGCATGTCCCCTCATAACTACGGAGGACTTCCAGGGAGGTAGGAGGTCTCCTTAACCTGTCTGCTAGGGTTCTTAAGTTTAGTTCATAAGAAAGATAGCTGTGGCCACTGAACTTCTCCTGACATCATTCTTTGTCATTGTATCCTTAACTTCTGAATATTTGTTCCAGGGCTAGAGTATAAATAGGATGAACAGTGCCTAGAGCAGCTTCTGTGACTCATATAAGCCATAATTACACTGGCCATGCAACTATTTCCAGAACAGACATAAGACCTATAATTCAGAGAATAACGTTTGTTTTAAAATATGATTCCAAATACTCCCCTTGACTTTGTCCTAGAAATGTTGCAGTAACAGAAAAGATGACCTCTTTGTTGGTACATGTAATTTCTTAATATGTGTGTATTTACACATTGAAATAGATGTTACGTCTGAACTCAGGACTAAACTGATAGACAATATAAATGCTTTTAAAAAACGCTATGATTTCCTCCTCTGTGTCTTTATTTTTATGGATAAAAAGGAAGTTTTTAAAAGGGAGTTTACTTCCACCATAAGGCAGCCCTCTGCCAACTGTTGCAAAAGAGGCCTTTCGACTTTCAGAAACATTAATCCATGGAAGACTTGCTTTATTCTGTTCAATCAGAACATCAAAAACCTCATCCAATTCATTCACTTTGCTAAAATAAGGAAGTCTTCATGGTTCCTCATGCCTCAAGTTTCCTTAGAAAATTTCTTTTCTTCTCAAGGAATTTAGGGCATTCTCTGTGATCATTTGAAGAATTTTATAACAACAAAAATATATCAGATAAATCCCATGGAGAAGTAAAGGATATCACTTTACATATTAAAAATAACACTAAGGAAAGCAAAACAGAGATTGCAATACATTTTCTTCAAAATGATACCTTAATGACTTGGATTCCTTTAGAAAAACCATTAGTTTTTGTTTAAAGTTTGCAGAGCAAATGACAATGCAAGTTGGATGTAATTATACCAAAGTTTTCTTAAAAACTGAAATCTTTGTACAAAAAAATATGTGAGGAATTTTCCTTATTAGATCACCTGTCCATCAGACATAACATAGTATACGGGGTGTTCAAGAATTCACTTCACCTGTAGTATGATACATTGATTGACCAACACATATGCTCATTCAGTGTTATAATTTTTAACGTATTTCATTTAAACAAAATGACCATAATTATTTAGATGAATATGTAACAATGAATACTTTTCAGACTGGTTGTGTAATGTTTTTAGCATCATTTATCCTTCAAGATACACTAATAAGACTGACCTTTTAATAGAATTCTTTCTCTCTCTAGTGTTCCACTCCATTAATAAAAGAGAATTGTTCAAGTTCCATAGATGTGTTCTTTAGATTAATAAAATACATCTATGTCTGTAATGTTGAATGTTTACAGGTAGACATTTGTTTAAACAAATTACTTTGTTGTATTAATTGAATGACCATTGTATTAAGCTTGTGTAGATGTAATCTTATTTTTTTAATTTTTAAAATATTTTTTAAAGGCTATAGAAAATATTTCTCAAGGAATATCAAATCATTTTGTCTTTAGGTTTTTATACAAAGACTATAAGAACATATGTAAAAGTATCAAAATACATAATCAGAAGTTACTTTTACAGAGGAGATTTTTATTTTTTTTCTCCTCCTGAACATCTGCACTTTAAAACTAAGTACATTAGACTCCTAGAGGTAAACAAATACAACTGTTAATACAGTGTTGCAAGATAGGGACATTTAGACTTATATCAGACACAGCTTATATAGGGTCCTCCAAAAAAAGACATTATGTAGTATTTCGCTGAGTTTGTATAAAATATTCCACTTGTCTCTAGGATGTCTTTCCCTTGTGGGAAAGAAGTTTAATTCTGCCAAGGCAAGAGTGCATAGCCCCTTCCTGCTCTTATTTGCTTTTAGAGACTCACACTGTCAGAATGATAAATGGACTTTGACATAAGCAAGGGTAATTCAAGTCTCATTCACAGGTAGAATAGTCGTCAATAGATTTTTTAAGTATCTGGAAGAGAAAAAATATACATAGAAAATGCATAGTATTAATTCACTGTGAGGCTGTTATTTTCCCAAACACCAAAAGCACATCATTTCTCTGGAGCTGTTTGGCTTAAATTCATCATAGCACACTTACGTGTACATGTGTGCCTATTTACTTATAAACAAAGGCTGTTTATTTGTTATCAATATGAAAGAAAATAAGTTATTCACCAAGGAAAAATATTGGTAGAAAATGAGTGTTTTGGAAGGTGATCTTTTATAAGCTGAGTACTGTTAAACACATTTTTCACTAGATCACTCTAACAGAAGGGTATTTGGAATTACAAAAAAGTTAAAGGTTTAGTAAATGTAGGTAAATTTTAGTTCTATTCTCTCTGTTTTTGATGTTTGACAAACGAATTCATTAGAGATGAAATAATGCAGTATGTCTGCAGAGAGAGCTCAATTCATTGCATTTATGCCACCCACCTTAGCTCATCTGCAGAGTTGGTACTCTAGTTTTATGAGACAGTATTCCCATCATCCTCCCTGGTATAAACCGTCATCTTTCCCTTAGATTTTCAATATTAAGTAAGCCATTCTCTTTTTCTTTTGCTCTTTCAGCAATGCAGAAATATAGCATTTAGGTTCAGCATTTAAAGAGAACCTTTCCTGCAGTGTTAAGTGGATTCTGTAATTAATAGTAGATACCAACAATAGAATATCTGCATTCCTGTGTATTCTGAAGAGTGAGAACACTTTTCTTAGTTGTTATTACTTTTAGATTAGCTCATATAAATAACTGCTTTTAGTACTAACCTAGTGTCAGACCAATGACTCATTTTTACTATCTTTGTTTTTCTAAGTATGGAATGTAACAAAGCTAATTTTCTTTGGAAGACAATTGGAGCACCCTAAAACGGACAACAGAAGCACATTAGCACATTTCTAAATAAAAACAAAACTGGTATAAAACTCTAAAGAAATCCTTTGGACAAATAACAATGCCCAATTCAATGAAAGGTTTTGCTGGGTCTTGTCATATTTGGCAGAAATAATATATGATATCTATTTTCAAAAATGCAAGCAGGATAGCACTTATAACTACCTCAGTTATTCTCCTGAGCATGGCAGCAGTTACCTCGCACTAAAATATGTGCTCCTGTGTACAGCTATAAGAGAGTAGTACCAAGAAAACTATATATGATTAAATCTGAAGAGCTTGTAATTTGCATGCAAGCATAAAGGCTTGAGCACCAATAATTGTGATTTAATATAAACAGACACAGTGTAGAAAGAAATGAGGAAAAGGGAAGCACTGACAAATGTAGAAAAGTGCAGAGGCAAGAGGGATGGCTATTGGACTCAGTTCAGTTCAGATCTCAGTCGTGTCTGACTCTTTGCTACCTCATAGACTGCAGCATGCCAGGCTTCCCTGTCCATCACCAATGCCCGGAGCTTGCTCAGACTCATGTCGATTGAGTCGGTGATGCCATCCAACCATCTCATCCTCTATCATCCTAGGCTATTGGATTAAGAGCAAGGAAAACTTTGTGGAGGAGTGACTATTTTAGATGGGTTTTGGAAGCTGTATAGGATCTCGTAGTAGTGTCATTAGTGGATGGAGGCAGTTATAAGACCAGGGAGCAACGTGACTGGAGACACAAAGTCCAGAAATCTGAAGGCATTTCCAAGAATCATGTTATCTCAATCATATTGCACAAAGCATATCAGGAGAATGAATCAAATATAAGGTGAGAATGATTGCTGTGCACAATAACTTGTTTATTCACTCATTCATGCAGTCCTTGAGTTCCTGAAATGTTAGTCCCTGATATGAACTAGTGATAAATTCAGAAAAAAAGTGAATAACATATAACACTTGTCCAGGAAGAAATAAATCTTTATTGTGGAGTATGGAAATAAAAAGAGGTTTTATGAAAGGAAAAGGAGGATAAATCATAATTCCTTTAAACATAGATATTCAATTTTTTGTTTAAAAATTCTCCAACCCACTTCTCTGAGAAAAATCTAAATTCCTTGCTGTGCCTTATAAATATATTCCGGTACTCTGAACCCTGCATAATGTTGACCTCATCTCCTGTCATCCTGTTCTGGGTCATAGTTCAATAAACTGCTTTTCTGGAAATAAAACACAGGCATAAATCTACTTGGGAAATCAGGAAAAACTTAATGGAGAAACTGACGTTTGAGCTGGATCCTGAAGTGTGTGCAAATATGAGAGTACATAGGGAAAGTGTAAGATGATTTGTGAACACTACGAACAAGCTAGTGGAGGTGATGGAATTCCAGTTGAGCTATTTCAAATCATAAAAGATGATGCTGTTAACATGCTGCACTCAATATGCCAGCAAAAATGGAAAACTCTGCAGTGGCCACAGGACTGGAAAAAGTCAGTTTTCATTCCAATCACAAAGAAAGGCAATGCCAAAGAATGTTCAAATTACTTCACAATTGCACTCATCTCACACACTAGCAAAAAATGAAGTCCCTCAGTCATGTCCGACTCCTTGTAGCCTACCAGGCTCCTCCATCCATGGGATTTTCTAGGCAAGAGTACAAGAGTGGGTTGCCGTTTCCCTCTCCAGGGTATCTTCCTTACCAGGGATCAAACCCAGGTCTCTGACACTACAGGCAGACACTTTACCATCTGAACCCTAGAGAAGCCCCAAAGTAATGCTCAAAATTCTCCAAGTCAGGCTTTAACAGTAAGTGAACTGTGAACTTTCAGATGTTCAAGCTGGATTTAGAAAAGGCAGAGGAAGCAGAGATCAAATTGCCAACATCTGCTGGATCATCGAAAAAGCAAGAAAGTTCCAAAAAAGTATCTATTTCTGCTTTATTGACTATTCCAAAGCTTTCACTGTGTGGATCACAACAAACTGTGGAAAATTCTGAAAGAGGTGGGAATACCAGACCACCTGACCTGCCTCCTGAGAAACCTATATACAGGTCAGGAAGCAACAGTTAGAACTGGACATGGGACAACAGACTGGTTCCAAATCAGGAAAGGAGTACGTCAAGGTTGTAAATTGACACCCTGCTTATTTAACTTGTAAGCAGAGTACATCAGGAGAAATGCTGGACTGGATGAAGCACAAACTGGAATCAAGATTTCCAGGAGAAATATCAATAACCTCAAATATGCAGATAACAACACACTTATGGCAGAAAGCAAAGGAGAACTAAAGAGCCTCTTGATGAAAGTGAAAGAGGAGAGTGAAAAAGTTGGCTTAAAACTCAACATTCAGAAAACTAAGATCACGGCATCTGGTCCCATCCTTTCATGGCAAATAGATGGGTAAACAGTAGAAACAGGAGAGACTCTATTATCTTGGGCTCCAAAATAACTTCAGATGGTAACTGCAGCCATGAAATTAAAAGACACTCGCTCCTTGGAAGGAAAGTTATGACCAACTTAGCATATTAAAAAACAGAGACATTGCTTTGCCAACAAAGGTCCATCTAGTCAAAGCTATGGTTTTTCCAGTAGTCATGTATGGATGTGAGAGTTGGACTATAAAGAAAGCTGAGCGCTCAAGAACTGATGCTTTTGAACTGTGGTGTTGGAGAAGGCTCTTAGAGTCCCTTGGACCACAAGGAGATTCAACCGGTCCATCCTAAAGGAAATCAGTCCTGAATGTTCATTAGAGGGATTGATGCTGAAGCTGAAACTCCAATACTTTGGCCACCTGATGCCAAGAACTGACTCATTTGAAAAGACCCTGATGCTGGGAAAGATTAAAGGCAGGAGGAGAAGGGGATGACAGAGGGATGAGATGACTGGATGGCATCACCGGCTAGTGGACATGAATTTGAGTAAACTTTGGGAATTGGTGATGGGCAGGGAAGACTGGCATGTTGCAGTTCATGGGGTCACAAAGAGTAGGACACAGCTGAGTGACTGAACTGAATTGAACTGAAGATGAACTGTCAAAACAGATGAAATAAATACTTGTAAATGAAGGCAGGTATTTGTTGCTATTGTTTAGTTACTAAGTCATGACTGACTCTTTTATTACTCCATGGACTGTAGCCCTCCAGGCTCCTCTGTCCATGGGATTTCCCAGGCAAGAATACTGGAGTGAATTGCCAGAATCAATTCCAGGCTTCCCTGCCTATCTCCAATTCCCAGAGTTTACTCAAACTGATGTCCACTGAGTCAGTGATGCCATCCAGTCATCTCATCCTCTGTCATCCCCTTCTTCTCCTGCCTTTAATCTTTCCCAGCATAAGGGTCTTTTCCTTCTCCAGGGTATCTTCCTGACCCAGCAATCGAACCCGCATCTCCTAAATTTTCAGGCAGATTCGTTTCCACTGAACACCTGGGAAGCCCAAAAGCAGGTATAGAAAGGCATAATTTTTCAGGAGCAGTTGATTGAATGCTCTGCTTAGGAGATAGGGCTTTATTCTTTCATCCTATGGACTTTGCAATTATGTGAGTAAAGAAGCGAAAGAGCTGAATGTTAACACAACTCTTTGGGCCTTAATTTATATCCTACATAGATAAACAAAACAGGTTGCAACACATTCAGGTCACTAATATCTAGTACCTTATAAATTATACTCATATCTTGGGCCAAGTAGACTTTATACTTGGTCAATCATTAAGAATGAAAAGAAAAATCAATTTGATAAATGATTAGCTCAATTGCTTCACCCCAGTTTATTCGTATTAATTTCTGCATTTCAAGAAGGGCAGACCAAATGAAGGGAAAATAACTCATTAAGTGTCATAAGAAACTCGATGGACAAAAAAAGATTTTAGAACAAGGTTATGGCTGTTTCTACATAAGACCAACAAATAGAATAAATCTGAAAATAAACATATCTGCTATATGTCATATTAGTAAACTAGTTTCTCTGACCTCTGCCCTACTTCATATGAATACTCAATATGTTTTGGTGATATATAACGGTTATATAGAAGGAGTGTCTCACTATGTTCATATATAATTATAGAACAAAATATCTTATTTAGGTAGGTAAATCATAATCCCTTTCAACATTCACTTTTTTGTTTAAAAATCCTCCAACTCATCTCTCTGAGAAAAATCTAAATTCCTTGGCATGCCTTATAAATATTCCAGTACTCTGAATCCTGCATAAGCCTGACCTCATCTCTTGTCATCCTGTCCTGGGCTCATAGTACAACAAGCTGCTTTTCTCTCTATTCCTCCAACACACCAAGCTTAATACTCCAGGGGCTTTGCACTCGCTCTTCCTACTCCACACATTCTTTTTCCCAAGATGCAAACAGCTATTTTGTCTTTCAGATACTAGCTCAAATGTCACCACCCTATCTGTTCTAAATTAGATAGACACATTCTTCAATCCCAAAGCCCCAGTCCCACTCAAGCATAATACCCCTCTTATCTGAAATCATTCAATTTATCTCTTGGCTTACATATTTATTCTGATTCTCCCATCATTGCTCCCTAACACACACACACACACACACACACACACACACACACACTCACACTCACAAACACACACATGATTGCAAAATATAATTAATTGCCCATTAAGGTCATGACTGTTCTCATGTGGGGCTAGTAGGTGTTCAGTTGAATGAATGAAAAAATGGTGCTCTCATATACTTATATCATTATTTCCAAAGATAGTTCTTAACAATGAGTACAAATTATTTCTGGGTGTGCTGAAAAGAAAAATGTATAACACTTAGTTCTTTGTACACTAAGCAAAAAGGTTCTTGTTGCAGTTGAAAGTTTCATCTGTTTGAGCAGCCTAGCCTGCCACTTTACATATAAGATTCATTCCTGCTGATACATTGCTCATCATTTGTACCAAGAAAATTAATAGGAATTAGGAGGAAATGTTAGTGGCCTTTCTTCTTCTCCTCCTACTCTAGCATATAATCAACCATGTCCTTCCATCTGCAGAGTACTTATTAAGGCTTTACTGAAAAAGGCTTTGAAAAGGAGCCTGCATAAAAGAAATTACATGACTGTCTGGACCTCACCCTTTTTTACAAACAGAGACAGATGTGGATAAAAATGAGAGTATCATATTTGTTATGTGCATCCTTTGTAACAATATGTTACCTTATCCTCAATGTTTTTTTTTAATATGTTGTTCCTGTTGTCTTATTTTGATTTATTCATCTCTGTTCTGTAATCATGCATACGACCTTTGATTTTGCCTGAAAGTGTTTCTTTTACATGATATGATACTAATCATAGTGATGATAGAGTGCTGTTTGTAGATTAGCAATGTACTCAGGATAGAAACAGCCAGACTAAATCAAAAGGGAAAATAACAGATCACAGGGCTGGTTCTGCTACCTGCCCAGCTCAGACCTCTGGCATATATGTCTCAGTCTCCAGAGTCTACGTTTCTGCCCATAGGTATCTTCCTTCACAAGAAAAAGATCTGTAACCTAAACGAAGATTTTGATTCCTTATGCCTGAGATATGTATGCTTTTCTGAAGACTCACAGACAATTTACCTATGGATCAGGTTTGAGAAATGGAAACCCACTCCAGTGTTCTTGTCTGGAGAATCTCATGGACAGAGGAGCCTATGGGACTACAGTCTATGGGGTTGCAAAGAATCAGACAACTAAGCAACTGAGTACACAGGGTTGAGAACCAGATGTCTGGATTATGATTTGAGAACCTCAAGGCAACTGGCTAACTTTCTTCCTGGCTAGTAATACTAGCTTCATCACAAAGGAAAGCAAAGGTCAATGTCTATCTGGATATGGGCCTTATTATGTCTCATGGGTGGTGACATCTGTGACTACATTAAATTCAATGAGAAATATAAATTGTTCATAGATTTTAAAACCAAAATTTCCTTCTTTCTTTCCTTCCATTATTCTTTGAATCAGCTTCACGATTTCACTTTCTCTACTAGAATTTTCTTAATTTTACCTCCATATATCTCAGAAGCAAAGTTCAAACAGCTTTAAATTCAAAGGTATGCACACTACACAAGCAAGCCCTGGCATAGCTCATGTAAGCATAAACAGGCATGTGTGTTCCAATGTGCATTTTGATCTCAGGATACTTGTACCTCTTTAATCTTCTTAAGGTTAAGTAGCATGCAAATACTATTAGGCACATACATTTTATTCTAGTGAGGCTGTTATTTTGCTTCTCCTGCATTGTGTGAAGCCTGAAATCACGCTGTTTTTAAAGCTCTTAGAATAGAATGAATGTTGACTGTTATGACACAGTATGTCCGAGGGACCAGCTCTGGCTTATTCATCAAAGCTTTATATTACCAACACTTTTAGTGTGTGTTAAATTATATCAATTAAACCTACATCCAGAATATAACATGTTCACCTTTTGTGGTAGTGTGTTTTATTAAAAAGAATCATTTTAATTCATACTTTATCTTTTGAAGTCTGTTAGTATTAAAAAAAAAAAAAACCTTTNTGTTAGTATTATTAAAAAAAAAAACCTTTAAAAATGCCTTTCTTTCATGTACAAATGTTCCAAAGGAAAATCTTAAAGATAGAAATTTATTTCTTTCTACTTTCCTAAAGCATAAATAAGACTTTGATTTAAAGTAACAGTACTAAAATATACCACCAATGTTGATGTTTTCTCATCTAAATTGCTTTTAAGTCTTTATATTTATAAAATTCTCTACACTGTATTCAAACAAATATTGAAAGAAAAGAAGAAAGTGAAGTTGCTCATTGCGTCCGACTCTTCATGGCCCCATGGACTCTAGCCTACTAGGCTCCTCCATCCGTAGAATTTTCCAGGCAAGAGTACTAGAGTGGGTTGCCATTTCCTTCTCCAGGGGATCTTCCCAACCCAGGAATCAAACTCGGGTCTCCCACACTGCGGGCAGACACTTTACCATCTGAGCCACCTAAGAAGCCCTAGCTACATTTTACTCTTAATGCATGTCAAACAATACCTTAGCAAATTTAGAATAAAAGGAATTTCCTCAAACCTCATGAACTGTGGTAATTAGTGATGGAACACTGGAAGAATTCCTTTAAATTTTGAAACTAATCAAAAATGCTTATTATTACTATTTCAATACATCTTACTAGAAATCTTTAGTACAAAAGGCAGAAAAAGAAGAGAAGAATGTAATGACTGGAAATGTTGTCCATATACACATATATCTATATACACATTAATATAATGGCACCCCACTCCAGTACTCTTGCCTGGAAAACCCCATGGATGGAGGAGCCTGGTAGGCTGCAGTCCATGGGGTCGCTAAGAGTCGGACATGACTGAGCGACTTCCCTTTCACTTTTCACTTTCATGCATTGGAGAAGGAAATGGCAACCCACTCCAGTGTTCTTGCCTGGAGAATTCCCAGGATGGGGGATCCTGGTAGGCTGCCGTCTATGGGGTCACACAGAGTCGGAAACGAGTCGGAAACGACTGAAGCGACTTAGCAGGAGCATGATGATATGATATATATGTAAAAGTCTAATGAAACATATGAAAAGCTTTTGCAAAAAAATATTAAACTGGAAGTTTACAATGAATTGCAGAGACAACAGTTTTCAGATACCAAAAAGAATGATAGATACACAAATTGCAAATTTTCAAAGGAAATATTCAAAATAATTTGCATCCTGTTTCAGTATTCCTCATCATGACATTCTTACGAGAAAGATTTAAAAGGGGATTGCAGGTAGTTGGAGACCACGTAAGAGCTTTTTTCTGTTAGACCTGAAAATATATGCTTCTAACCTATCCTCTAAAGTGGAGTTGATAAAGACAGCACCTTCTGTATATCAATATGCCCCAAAAGAAAGCCTTCAAGGACTCCACCTGGAAAATTGGATACATGACCCTGATGTAGAAAGCACATGGTCCACTGACTGAATCCTAAACAGAAATCTAGAGAATGACAGAAGAGAGGGGATAAACTACTTTAATGAAAGAATTAAACTGAGGTGGCTTATTTAGGATCAGCCTTATCCCCAAATTTATTATAGAGCACAAATATTTCCCAAGAATTTTTACTTCCACCTACTAAGAGTCATTTGTGGAATATAACAGTAAGAATCTGTACCATCCTGGAAAACTAGGGGAACAAAGCCAGATGTAGAAGCTGGAAAAAATGGTGTGCCACCCATTTAATGGTAGTTGTAGAAGGACAGAAGCCAGCAAAGGAGCTTTTGTGGAACTTATGAAAGATCCACAATGGAGTCAGCTTTGAACATCTACCAGACTTAAATGTATTTTTCAGACAGTTTTACAAGCTGAATCTTGTAAAAAAATTGATTACCAAATTTCTTTGGGATTAAAAGGTACAAAAGTTAGCAAGATAAGTTTTTAAGAACAAAACTGATGATATAAACTTTCTATACCTGACATTAAACCTTATTTTAAAGCCAGAGTAGTTAAGAGTATGGTCTAGCAATGTTAAACAAAATAAACAAATGGAACAGAATTAGAAATCATAAAATAGATCCACATATAAGCAGGTAATTAATTTACAAAAGCTCTACTGAGAATCAGGGGGAAATCAATGTTTTAGAAACAAATGATTTTGGGATAATTTGAGGTTTGCAATGGATAGAATTCTATATTACAGAATACAAAAAATAAATTATCTGCAAACATTAATTATGTGTACATTAGAAACCTCAAATTTAAGGATGGAAATGGAAAACTTACAGATCAAATATGAAAACTTAGTGGTTTCTTAGTGAGGACAGCTTTGTTCCCCCCCCCCACCCCCCAAACAAGAAACTAAAAGTACAAATTCCAAACAAAATATTTAATAAACTTGACTTTATTAACTTTTGAAAGTTCAGTACAACAAAAGACTCCATAAATGAAAGTAAGAAAATGAATGCCACATAGTGCAAAAAGACATTTAAATTAATTTAAAAAAATAGACAAAATAACAGTTGATGTGAGAAGATATCCAAATGGCCAGTAAATATGAAAAGATGCTCAGTCTCACTAGTAATCGAGTAAAAGTTGATTTAAATTACACTTAAATACAATTTCACAACTATCAGATTCCAAACAAGTTTAACATTTGGCAACACCAAGAGCATTGTGAGAAGGTGGAGAAATAGAAATTCTTATATACTGTTTGACAAACAAAAGTTTGGAGTAAAGTTTTGTTGAATCACTTTAGGGCTAAATTTAACAATAACTAGTAAAGTTCAAGATTTCCACACCCTACAGCACATTAATTCTTCTCCTAGAGACCTTGGAAAAGCCCTGGTATAGGAACACATTGTGACGTGCCCAGGAATGAAAAGCACAGCTTTGGAAAGGGCACAAGTGTCCATTATCAGACTTCCAGACTGACACAGTCTGGTGGATTCATACAATGTAATATTCTGCTGCAGTTAAAATGAGTGATCCTAGAAATAGAAGAGAGTATGGTGTACATTGGAAGAAAAAGGGATATTTATAAAGGAGGACAAAGTGATGAGGGCAAAAGGACATAATACAGAGAAAATGTCAGTAATAAGAGTGAACACTCAGTAAGAAGTGCCATGTCCTTTCTTAAGCTTCATGTAATTTTCCCCCATCTGTTACCACCTGAGCCCTTGCTTCAGACAGCATAAAAGTAAGGTCCTAGAATGTATATTTTAATTTAGCTACTAAATCCTTCAGACTGCCCTCCATAAATCCTATAAGTAGAAGCATTTAAATATCAATGGTAATGGCTCCTCTACTACTTGAAAAACACTAATAAAATATTTGAGTTATAAAATGTCACCTGACTGATTTTTCCTAAAAGTCTATATATATTATTACCCTTGCTTTGAAAGGAGTGTTTAAATAGGATATGCATTCTTTGACTCAGACTTGATTGAATCATTTAACTTTTAAAAATAATAATATGTGCAATGAATATAAAAAAATGTCAAAATTTCTGGATTACTTAAAAATGACCTCAATTATATTTTTTGGCTGTCATGTATAGAAGTTGATGTGAAAATGTATTAGTGAGTTAATAAAGTATTATTAAAACTGTGATATTTAATCATTTGATTTATTATAAACCACTGGGACACTCTATCAAGTAAATAACTAGTTAATGATAATCGGCATAAGATTGTTCTCAAGAAGAAAAGTAAAATTCTTCTTCTTTGCACTTATCCCTGTTTTTAAAAGTCATCTATAGCAAATTTTTCTTTGAAGAGGCAAGGCCACAAAAAGCTATGTATTATGTAAACTTACCCCCAGCCTTAGTAATAGTTCCAAGCTGAACTGTAATTCATACATAACTTGTAGTATTTTAGAATAATNGAGTCAGTGATGCCATCCAACCATCTCATTCTCTGTCGTCCCCTTCTCCTCCTGCCTTTAACTTTTGCCAGCATAAGGGTCTTTTCAAATGAGTCAGTTCCTGGCATCAGGTGGCCAAAGTATTGGAGTTTCAGCTTCAGCATCAGTCCTTCCAATGAATATTCAGGACTGATTTTTTTAGGATGAACTGGTTGAATCTCCTTGCGGTCCAACGGACTCTAAGAGTCTTCTCCAACACCACAGTTCAAAAGCATCAATTCCGTGCTCAGCTTTCTTCATAGTCCAATCCTCACATCCATACCTGACTACTGGAAAAACCATAGCCTTGACTAGATGGACCTTTGTTGGTAAAGCAATGTCTCTGCTTTATAATATGTTCTCTCAGCTGGTCATAACTTTTCTTCCAAGGAGTAAGTGTCTTTTAATTTCATGGCTGAGGTCACCATCTGCAGTGATTTTGGAGACAAAAAAATAAGAGTTTCTCACTGTTTCCACTGTTTCCCCATCTATTTGCCATGAAGGGATGGGACCAGATGCCATGACCTTAGTTTTCTGAATGTTGAGTTTTAATCCAACTTTTTCACTCTCCTCTTTCAGTTTCTTCAAGAGGCTCTTTAGTTCTTCTTCACTTTCTATCATAAGGGTGGTATCATTTGCATATCTGAGGTTATTGGTATTTCTCTCAGCAGTCTTGATACCAGCTTGTGTTCAATTGGAATTCCATCACCTGCACTAGCTTTGTTTGTAATGATGCTTCCTAAGGCCCACTTGACTTCACATTCCAGAATGTCTTGCTCAAGGTGAATGATCTTGCCATGAGAATTTCATGGCCAGAGAAGCCTGGTGAGCTACAATCCATGGGATCACAAAGAGTCAGACCTGCCTGAGCAACTAACATGAAATCCATTTTATTCTGAATTGCATAAGATAAAGTATGGTAAAATAAGGATTTATCCATCCACACTTAACACAATTCAGATATTTTCAAGTTTTTAAATGTAACTGAACTGAACTGAAAGTTTGTGTGTCTGAATGGTTAGTAGATATTGATGAGAAAGACCTTTTTAAAAAGCATGAAGGGGAAATTCCTTGGCAGTCCAGTGGTTAAGACTCCATGCTTCCACTGAAGAGGGCATGGGTTCCATCTCTGGTTGGTGAATTAAGATTCAGCAAGCCAGGGGGTAGAGTTAAAAATAAAATAAAGCTAAGCACTTCAATCACAAGGAAAAACAAATAGAAAGCAGCAAGGTTAAAATGAATCTTGAAATCAGAATTTTATTTTATTTTAATTTTCAGTGATAATCAGAATATATTATTGGTGTTTAGGAATTATTTTCAATCCTGTGATATCTTTTGCACAATATAGATATGAGCTATAGCTTGTCACAGTCAGTTTTAAGACAGGATTTTAAAAATCATGTCCCTTTTTATCTTTATGATGTACTTGTTGAGTTGTTTTGTTTTCAAAATCATTTTTTCCTTGAAACTTACCTATAGAATATCTTTCTGCCATCCTTTTTGAAAGTGAAAAACCTAACTTCACTTTTGTGTATGTGTGAGCCAAATTTTAAAGGATTACGTTCTTATTCTTGACATTCAAAGGAGACATCCCCTGATGTTGTAAATGTTCCAGCAGGATTAAGGAGAGAGACTGCAGTGTGTCTGAGAGCACTCCAACGTATCTTCAATATGCTCATTTCTCAGTGGTGGGGCAGGGTGGAACAGAGCTTCTAAGTCCTTGACCTCCTCAAAGAAGTCAGCTGTGTCAAAGTGTGACTACCTTTAATTTATTATGTAATGCCAAAGAAATTAATGCAGTAATTAATTTTTGCTTGTAACACTTTCTTCCCCAGCCCTATTCAATGATGTTGAAATAATAAATAGAAAATGCTTAGCATCATAAATATTTTTAAGTGTAAATGAAAATTAAATTAAAAAATCCATAATCGTATATTATGTATAGAGTACTCTGGTCAATACTTTTTTTCTAAAGATTTATTTATTTGAATATTTTATTTTATTTTTGGCTGTGCTGGATCCCCATTATTGCGCTTGCTCTTTCTCTAGCTGTGGTGAACAGGGGTTCCTTTTCGTTGCAGTGCCCAGCACATTCTTGTTGCAGTGACTTCTCTTGTGGTGGAACACAGGCTGGAGGCATGAAGGCTTCAGTAGTTCAGCACGTGGGCCCTGGGGCACTGGCTCAGTTGTTGTGGCACACGGGGTTAGTTGCTCTGTAACATGTGGGATTATCCTAGAGCGGGGATCTAACCCATGTCCCCTGCATTGCCAGGCAGATTCTTAGCCACTTGGACCACCAGGGATACCCCTGGCCAATACTTTTGACAATTCATTATACTTATTATATTCAAAGAATAAATATTACCCAGGAATTCCATGCAGAGATTCGATATACAATTTTGATTCAGGTGATGAAGAAATGCCTGACAAAAGTATATTAAGACTGAAATTAAGCTGCATAAGTTATTGGTATTTAAATACTAACTGAAAAGTAAGACTGCATTTGCTTTCCAGTAAGGTGACTCCAGTACTATGGTCACCTCATGCGAAGAGTTAACTCATTGGAAAAGACTCTGATGCTGGGAGGGATTGAGGGCAGGAGGAGAAGGGGACGACAGAGGATGAGATGGCTGGATGGCATCACTGACTCGATGGACATGAGTCTGAGTGAACTCCGGGAGTTGGTGATGGACAGAGAGGCCTGGTGTGCTGCGATTCATTGGGTTGCAAAGAGTCAGACTCGACTGAGTGACTGAACTGAACTGAAGGTGGCTCAAGTGGTTGAAAAAATCTGCCTGCCAGTTTAGGAGTCACAGGAAATAAGAATTTGATCCCTGGGTTGGGAAGATCCCCTGGAGGAGGAAACTGTAACCCACTCCAGTTTCTTGCCTGGAAAATCCCATGGGCAGAGGAGCCTGACAAGCTACAGTCAAAAAGAGTGGGACACGACTGAGCATGAGTGGGTAAATGGGGTTGGGGGGGGAGGATGTATTATATAGACAGATTGCAGGGAAATATTTAAAGGTTGAGAAATATATGACAAGTTCATTTATAAGGATGGAAATTTAATTTCTCTGCATCAATAACCTGAGATGTGAACTTAGTTAAATGTATGCCTGCTGAGTCCTGTTATAGAGAAGTTAGCATTGTGGTTGAATTCAATCACTTGTTTCATCTAAACAAGTGTAGGGTGTTTTTGTCAACTTTACTAATTCAGCAATTGATGGCTAGAAGTGTTAAACAAGTATATTGACTCGGAAACTTCTAAAATTGATCGTAAAGTCCAAAACATTTTGTGACATCCTCCTTATCTATTCTTTTTTTCATCTTTTCCTCTTTACTGCGATATCACAGGCTTATTTTTCTACAAATGACGTTGTCAAATCTGTTGATGGTAGATTTAATGCCTCAAGAAGACTCTCTTTAAAGAATACCGGAAAGTAAAAAAGTAAGTTGAAAAAGACAAAGAGTGGATTTTTGCCAGCTAGGTAGGCATCAGGAAACTGAAGACTTTGAATCATTTAATCTAGTTCACTCTTGGTTTGCTTTGTTTGGAAACATAGAATCTTTTTCTTGTAGCCTTACTGAGGCTTGTTAGATGAGGCAGAAAAATGAATGAGCTTTGTGTTCCTGTTCTCTGTGAGGCCTGTGCAATCCCTATTACTCTTCCCTGCCATTTGTCTTTTTAATGTCCCAACCTATGTAAAAAGAAAGTAGAGGAGAGTTGCTTTTATTAAGTAAATAAATTAAAATTGCTGTAAAAAGCTTAATCCTTGATCTACAGTGTTCCAAGCCTTTTCAGATGATGGTCTCCTACATGTATTTTAAAAAGTCTGTTTTTGCATGCAATTTGAACATCTGCGTCATGATCCCATCTCATTCTTATACAGATATATTATCTAAATACATGAGTATTTATATGCTAAAGAAGATTCTTAATCCTATATACCTTGCCCTGAATAATAAACATCTTCTTTTGGTTTACAAAATTTGAAGACAGGTGTATATGTATACGATACACACAGAGAAATATAGAGAAAATTACACTTTCTGAAAACAATCAGACCTTGTAGGAATAATCATATGTATATGAATATGTTTCTCTCTCTATTAGTAGAGGGTTATTTTATATTTACCTGTGCATATAAACATACAATCTTGGGCATCTCTTTTAAGACAGAACCATATAATAACAACCATGGTATCTTTGTAACTCATGCTAGATAGAGGTCAGAATTCCAGAAAGGTCAGAACCAAAGCAAAAGGAATAATACATATTTGATCAAAATTCACTTGTAGGCTGGGAGATGATTGGCAGAGAACAAGCAATATTAAGCACCTAGCTCTTCTCAGAGAAACCACAGTGAATACATAGCCAAGAATACCATCTGTTGAATATGAAAATCTTGGATCAAGACATTATAGATACATTTCCCCAAACAGCAGGGACAGAGTCTTTCTGGAAACAAAATCACAATAGGGTTGCAGAGACACCAAGTGAGATAGTGGCAAATAACTGTTCATTGTGTTATGGGGAGCAGACTTCTCTGCTAGTGCAGGGTGTGATTAATTACATGGCATGGTTCATGATGCCAGTAGTAAATAAACGTAGTTACCCTGTTTGAATAATTTCTAAATCAGTATGTCAACTACCAGCTGTAGGTAGATCAAAATCATTTTATCATGTGTGGTGTCTGTTTATTCACTCTCGGAATTCATTGTGCTCTCTGTCACTTACTATGTTTTATAAAGATAGTAAAATGATGGCTGTGTGATATTCAATGGGAGATTTAAAATAAAAAAATAATGAATGATAATTGTCCCTAAAGTAAAACTTAGATGCAATTCTACACTTTATACTTGGATCTGATGTTCTTAGAAAAGGTGTATTTCTCTATATAATAAAAATAATTGCCTTTACTTGAATATGCCTAAGTTTGACTCTGCATCCTTTTTAGGGTCTGATATCTAGATAGACAACTGTTAATGTAGAAATGACCTCTGCTAATGAGAAAGGCGTAGAACATAAAGTAGGAAGAGCAATGAGTATGGTAAGAGAGGTAATAATAGATGTATAAATTTTAATAAAACTATTCTGATTCCCTTAACTGAATTCATTGAAAAGAGTTGGAACCAATGTGAAGAGGACTAAAACATTGATTGATTCAACGTCTGGTGATCTTTTTATTCATTCAAACTAATTATATGCAAATGTTTTATTTGGGTTTACCTTGGAAATTTGGAAATCTGTATTTTTATTCAATTTTCTGGAACATCATACTTTGTTATTAGGACACGACTATTATTCTAACATATAGTAGGTGTCCAATAATTAGTTAATGAAGGGATTAGAGTGATGACATATTAACATTCTTTTAAGCAGTTTATATGTATTAATTTAATTAATTCTTAAAACAATTCTAAGGAGTAGATGCAATTATGATCCCCAATTGTTTCCCTAAGAACACTTGAGGCAGAGATTCGAAGTGAAAGGCAAAATGTCACTCAGTAAACTGATTTAAATCTAACCCTCTTTTTCCACATGCTGTGCTCCTAACCACCTTGAAATATTATACATGAAAAGAGCCAAGGTACCATTTGGATATAGATGTCTTTAGGCGCAGAGTATACTACTGCTATGTATTCATAATGAAGATTTTTGTCTTTTATACTTCAGTAGGTCATCCAGTGGGACAGCGTCCTGATATTATCCATGCAAAGGGATATAATAGAAAGGCTCATTTTCTTCTCATAATTTTGAGAAGTGCATGTGACTTAGGGAATTTCTATAAACAGATTGCAAGTAAGGCAAACAGCAGCATGGTTATTTAGGTGAATTCAGACTTGTAAAATAAACACCTGAAGAAAGTTTAGTGACTTTCTCTTGATTTTCCCTGAGCCTGTTTTTATATCTTATATATGTCATACCTTTTGTGTTACAGATGTACATGTCCCTTTCTAGTCTTCTTGAAAGCAAGTGTCATTGTTTAATGGTGTTTATTACTCCAAATATTGCTAGTGAAAAAATACATGAGTCAAGGATATCTGTGATAATTCCCCAAGTTAGCAATATAAAGAACATCTTACATTGTAATTTGACTTAAAACATTACTGCTGAATCCTTTAAAGTGCATAAAAGATAGAGATGGTAAAAGTGCATCTGCTCTCTTAGAATCTTTGTACCAGGTCTGCAATTTTTTCAGTGTGATCAACTTACTACAAAAGAGTCAACTTTTAGAAATAAGCTTTCATAATTCTTTACACCTGCCTAGTAGAGGGAACAATGGTATTATTGAAGTCTGGTTTTATGCTCCAAGACTTATTTTAGTTACATGATATAGCATGTGTAACACCCAAAATATTTTACACTTTTAGGTATCCCGCTTTTACTTCCTAATATGGTGCACTTGCACTACATTTTTGAACTATTTCAGACACGTTATCTTGTAGTTCTGACTCAGTCAGAAAACAGCTAAGAGCACTACTTGTTTGCTTTAGATAAATGAGTTCCTGGTCATTCATCACCTCTCATGCTGAAAATGGCCACACTGCAGTACATTGTGTTGTTGGCAAAGTTGGCAAAATAACACCTGTAAGAATAACTGGCCAATGCCTTCAAAACATTATTTCTGTAGTTTAAACTGTAAAATGTTATGGTTTCTAAGGCATATAAGATGATGTATCTCAGGAACAGAAAAGAATTTGTAATAAATACAGGAAAAAAAAAATGCTTCTTAAAGGCCACCCTGCTATTTTAACAACTTAAGGATTTTTTGGCTACTTCACCAAAACATAAAATGCCAAGAAAAATCTTTCTTATTTTTTTCATGTTCTTGGCATCCGTTATGTATGAAGTTGAGTAAGATTGTAAATAAAGCTCTAAGCTGATAGGTGCTGTATTAAATGCAGTGTGTAAAATATCAGGAATGGCTTGAATCATAATTGTGTTTTTATACTTTTCAACTCCCAGTTTAGAAATATTAAGGTTCAATTTAGAATAGTGACATATTTAGAGATGTTTTCTGACTTGAGGATCTCTTTAAAGCAATTTATAAAAGCTTCCTATAAAAGTTTTCATTTTCCCCCATAATTCTACTTAATCATGCTCTCTGAATAGCAATTTTAGCTAATGGAGAAGTAACATTATACTCAGAGAACCATCAACTATCAGAGTCTTATAATAAAGAAAGATCCTAAAAAATGGCCATGTTAATGAGCTCCGCATTTTAGCTTTCATACATTTCTGTTGAGTAAAGTGAGCTAATTTTCCTTTTCAAGCCTCAGATAACTTAGTAGGATTTTAGAGCTGCTTGTCAAACCGTAATTTGACCTAATAATTACCCCTCAAGATGTGATTAAGAAACACCTGACTCAGATGTCCGGTACATATGCAAACCACGAGTCATCACCCCTTCCTCTCCTTTGATTTCAGTGGCTAATAGCCAAGTCAGCAGGCTGAGAAGTGGCCTTAGGAGTAACCTGCCAGTTTAGAGTTTATTCAGGTCATTGCACTTATGCCAGACATACCTAACGAGAAGAGAATCCTCGATGTGTGCAAACATGAAATGTATGCATTGTTCTGAAAGACTTCATGGGGGAGAAGAGGAATTCCTGAAATCTATCTTTCATATAAATGTTAAGAATTACTAAAACTGTAATTCAAATAGTAAGAATATTTGCAGTTACAGTAAGGTAGATGTATATTACTCTAAGGATGCCAAAAAAGATTTTTTTTTCCTCTAGAACTGGACACCTACTTTACACATAAGAAGATTGTTTTTCAGTCTTTGAGATCTACAAATTGATGAGAAGTATGCTATTTTTATACTCATTCTTTACTATTTTCTGTTCTGAATTCACTGATCAATGTTTAAATAAAATATAACCCCTTGTCTCCTTGCAGAATATCTATGGAAGATGCTATCTATATCCTTTTTTTTTTTTCTTCCCCAAACTATTCATTTAAATAGATATCAGAGTGTTCATGAATACAGAACTCTTTCAATCAAAAAACTTTTATAAAACAAACCTGACATGTAGCATTATTACAGATTATCTCTTAATATAATGAATATTTTCAGTGATAGTAATATTCAACTTTCATTTCTAGTTTAGTTCATTTTTTTTAACTCTTATTCTCCAGAAAAAAATTTCTAGACAGGCTATGTTGTTACATTTTGTCACCAAAATCTGAAGGTAGTCTCCTGAGCTTGCTGATATTTTAAAATCTGCTTTGTATATGTTTATGAATTTTAATTATTTGTGGATTGCTACAACAAAATGTAAAAGTTATTAAGGAAAATATTTTTAAATTTTTTAGAAAGGGACTTGAATTATGAGATTAAGGATATGAAAATAGATGATTTTTTAAAAGTTATTCACTTTTTGTTATCCTATTTAACATGTGGATTCACACTGATTTTTAAAATTTTATTAGTCAGTAATTTATGTTCTATATTTTGAATGAATTCATAGTAGTAAATATTATTAAAGTGAAAAAGATAAAGTAAAAATGAGTTGGATAAAAAAGATAACTTCATATCCAAGTTTAACACTCACTGATTTTCACAATTATTTTAAGGAAAGTTTGCTCAACCAAAATATAACTATATGTAAAATATGATTCCCATTCCACTTACAAATTTGTGTATAAAGTTTTCACTCAACTCATGAAGAATTTCACAACTTAGAAACACAGAAAGTGAGATTCTGGATATATATAATTAAAGAGTGGAGCTAAATGCTTGTGTGATTAAAGGAAATGAAAAATTACAAGTATTTATAATGGTTGAATTGTGAAATTATAATCAGGCTCAATTTGAAGTACTATGATTTCCATTCCGGTGGTCGCTTAGTAATCTCTCGCCTGATGGAGTTACTATTCTTTCCCCATGCACGTGTTCAAATTTTTGCATACTTAACACTATAAGAAGCTGCCTAATTCCATGTTCTGAGAAGTGTTTGGTACAATGTTGATATGAAATAAGGTTTCTCTTTAAATAAGGAAAGTAATGTACAAATATTTTTCATAGATACATACTCTAAAATATACATATTTCTTTATCTCTAAGAAATGAGATTATCCTTTTCCAAATAAATATAAAAAGGCAAATGCCAAATCTTTATCTGTGTTAGATATAAGGATTATATAATAAATGAAATTCAGAGTTTTATAGGGATAGACAGAGAAGGCAATGGCACCCCACTCCAGTACTCTTGCCTGGAAAATCCCATGGACGGAGGAGCCTGGTAGGCTGCAGTCCATGGGGTCGCCAAGAGTCGGCTACGACTGAGTGACTTCACTTTCACTTTTCACTTTCATACATTGGAGAAGGAAATGGCAGCCCACTCCAGTGTTCTTGCTTGGAGAATCCCAGGGACGGGGGAGACTGGTGGGCTGCTGTCTATGGGGTTGCACAGAGTCGGACACGACTGAAGTGACTTAGCAGTACTTAGCAGCAGACATTAAAGAAAGAAAAAGATGAATTAGAAAAAGCTACAAAAATGGTATGTTTCAGATATACCTGATGATCCAAATAGGATCCAACCTAGTAGATAGGTTCTAAACTATCAGCATATTCAAAAGCAGAGACATTACCTTGCCAACAAAGGTCCATCTAGTCAAGGCTATGGTTTTCCAGTGGTTATGTATGGATGTGAGAGTTAGGCTGTGAAGAAAGCTGAGCACCAGAGAATTGATGCTTTTGAACTGTGGTGTTGAAGACTCTTGAGAGTCCCTTGGACTGCAAGGAGAGCCAACCAGTCCATTCTAAATGAGAACAGTCCTGGGTGTTCATTGGAAAATGAAAGTGAAAGTGAATTCGCTCAGTCCTGTCCGACTCTTTGCAAGTCCGTGAACTGTAGCCTACCAGGCTTCTCTCTTCCATGGGTCATTTCCTTCTCCAGGAGATCTTCCCAACCCAGGGATCAAACTCAGGTCTCCCGCATTGTAGACAGACGCTTTACCGTCTGAGCCACCAGGGAAGTTAAAGCTTTATTGGAAGGACTGATGCTAAAGCTGAAACTCCATACTCTGGCCACCTCATGCGAAGAGTTGACTCATTGGCAAAGACTCTAATGCTGGGAGGGATTGGAGGCAGGAGGAGAAGGGAACGACAGAGGATGATATGGCTGGATGGCATCACCGACTTGATGGACGTGAGTTTGAGTGAACTCCGGGACTTGGTGATGGACAGCGAGGCCTGGCCTGCTGCAATTCATGGGGTTGCAAAGCGTCAGACATGACTGAGCGAATGAACTGAACTCAACTGAATCTATCAGCAGTGGTAACATTTCTATTCACAAAAGAGGTTGGTTGCATTCTACTGAAGCTATTTGTTGTATTAAAATCATAAAACATTACTATTGAAAGGGTCTTTGCACATCAACTAGCCCAGTGGTTCTTAAATAACTTGAGTTTTAAAGTGCTTTGTAAATACAGTGATGGTTTAAGACCCTTTCAATGGAAGATTACACACTTGCCAGAAACAGTTTGCAATCAATTCTGTGTACATTTTCCAGGAATTCTAGTTAATCCAGGCAACCCTTAGACAAGATTTAAGAGCCTCTGATTATTCAAAGTTCACTACAGATCCAGAGAGAGAGAAAAAAAAACAAAACAACAACAACACTCCTTAATTCCATTTCTACTGACCTTTTAATACCTCTCAAGTTGTCTAGCCATCTGCAATGATAATGTTCCAAACAGACTCCCACTTAATGCTCATTTTTTTCTATTTCTGTGATCAAAAGAAATGAAAATATGTGGAAGCAACTTCCACCTTCCATTATAGACTAATCTAGCTTCACCACCTAATTTTTTCTTTGAACAAGTGTGTGTGTGTGTTTATGCATGTTCATCACCATTTCAATACCTAAATTAGGTTGTCCCATCTTTCTTTCAAGTGTTTGCTTCTGCATCTGTCCTCCAAAGAAGAATGTAGGAAAGGGAATCTGTCATTCAGTGGTAGGCACTTGGATGTGGTATTCTTATTTTTCACAGATATTAATTACCTGATTTTCAAACAAGATAGGATGTTCTTTTGTTGTAAACAATAAGGACTTGTCTTGAATCTCTTAGAGTAAGAGTTTTGTGACAACTAAAAAAATAGCAGGAGTCACTTTTACCATTTTCATTTCATTTAATTCATTCATTCAATTATATTCAATTATAATTTAGGGGAATGTCAATGTCATCATCACTTGCTTTCAGTAATAGTCAAAAGGTAAGTTTATTTTTTGTATCACTCTTGTTAAAAAAAGATGTTCTATGAAAATTGGTAAGAAAATTACTTCCAGGTTTCTTTCCACTCCTTAAAAATAGATATCTCTGAGTTTATCTCTTGAGATAGTGGAATATTGTGCGGAGCTGAGATTCTCCTGAGCAACGTGGGAAGTGTATTTTTCTTCTACCACTCCCTTTGGAAGTTATAGAAATGAAATCACAGAGTAGAGATACATTTCTGTCTATACATCAGTTGGAAGACAAATTGGTAAACTTAAAACTCAAACATAAGTTTTTTTTTTCTTAAAGCATCACTGCAGATGCATCCAGTACATTTTAACTCATCTTTGTTTACTCCTGTAACCAAGTTCCTCCTATAACTATGATCTTCTGAGATCCTGAAAGGCAGCAACATGAGCTAGAGTTCCTTCTTTCCTTTATGGTTATTGTGAATATTAAATGAGATAATATTTGGAAAATCCTATTATAAACAAAATATTACAAGATTGTACAGAAACTATTGAGAAATCTTTATGTGTCATTTGAGTCTATCACCAATGAATAACTAGAAGCTAAAATGATCTTTCAGTAAAGTCATCAAAACTAATTCAATCTGCAGAATCAAATATTTGAATCTGTGCAATAATCTCTAGAACAGAAATATCCCTGGCTTCCCGATATAAAGTTGAACCAATTCATTTAGATTTTGTATTAAAAATAGAGATAGCTGTAGGACCATTGCTTCACCCGCTATTATAGAAATATGTATTAAATCAAATCAATGGACAGCTACAAAATGGGCAAAACATGTCTTCAAGACTGAAAAACCTTCACAATGGATTGTAAGGAGAAACATGTATTTTCTTGTTAAGAAATGTTTTAGTTTATACTGCAGAATCGCACATAGGTCATACTGAGATAAGAGAAAGTATTTCTGATAAACAGAAGTAAAGCAGCAAGGCGCATCCAGCAGAGGTACTGGGAGCAGTTTCACAGCATCTGTTAGAGGCAAATGGAACTGAGGAGAGCATTAGAGAAAATCCTGCCCTGGGTCCAAACACCACTGATAGGAAACACATCAACAGCAACAATGAAACCTAGATGGTTCAGCCAAGGGCTGCTTCTACAAACATTGCCTGCAGCCAATGCACATTTTCCTTTAAATCCTTAATATTTTCAAGTTCATTTTTTATGATCAATATTACCAAAAAGTGGTGTGCCTTGGGGGCAGTTCTTCAAAGTCAGCATCAAATGTCAATTTGGCATATGATTCTTTTGTTATATGAAAAGACAAGATCCTTGGGCTTAAATATTGATAGCCAAACTAGTCATCAAACTAGTAAAGGTATAGCTATAGGTAAAAAAATCAAATACAGTAGTGGAGTGTATATTTTCAGAAAAAAAAAACAACAAAAAACAGAAATCTTTACCTGTGTAAGAGCCAAAGATATAATAGAGAGCTGAATTGTAGATCTACCAGGGAGGGTATTTTTATGGTTGACACCTTAGCTTTAAATATCGCTGGTACCATTTTCTTTCTATTTCAGGCTATTAATTGTGGTTGTAAGGATTGGTCCCCTGGTAGATTTTGTAGCTAGTTTAAATTACATTTCTTTGGTCTAGTGAGTCCCTATCTGCTACCCTCACCTTTACCCTTGTGTATTGAATCTGAGGATGATTAAGGATAGGGAACCAAAGGCAGTGGAGCTGTTCAACGGGACACATGCAGGGGATTTTATAACTTTTCTATACCTACTGAGAATCGACTAACTGAACCTAGAGCAGTTCTTTGTGTGCCCTACAAGGAAGCCTTGTTTCTTATCAGACACCTGTACTTGTTCTGTCTTCCAAAATAATTTCTGTTAGTATCTTTTGTCTGGGTCTCTGTTTGCAATGAAGCATTTTGAGAAATTATTCATATTTATTTTTCAAAAAATGATTTCAGTATATTTCTTTTTTAATAAAAGAAAAGCTCCTGGTCCCAACAGAGCACCAAGTACTGGTAGACTGAGGCTTGGAAGTAAAACAGTCAATTGAAGTTTTCAGTATGGGAGATAATACGTTTTTGAAAAAAGATTTAAGAATCCTTATACACTATTAATTTAGGAAATTTTCTGTTCATTTGTAACCTGGCTCCAGTGCTCGATTCAGCAGAACATATACTAAAATTGTAACTTAGCTCTGTTTCTCCTGATAATTATTATAGAATAGTTGTTTCATTTTATAATATATAGATCTTTTATCAATGCATTGTTCCTTTGTTAACATTAAGCAGGGCAGTATAAATTCTTAGCTAATTAAGCCTGAGGTAGTTTTGCCTTGGTGCTCGGATCATCAGATCATTCATTTTCCTTAGTGCTATTGATCTAAGGTGGGTTTCCCAGATAGCTCAGCCTTAAAGAATCTGCCTGCCAACACAGGAGATGCAAGAAACACAGGTTCAATCCCTGGGTAGGGAAGAGTCCCTGGAGAAGGAAATGGCAACCTACTCCAGTATTTTTGCCTGGGAAATCCCATGGACAGAGGAGCCAGGCAGGCTATAGTCCATAGGGTCACAGAATCAGTCACTACTGAGCAACTGAGCATACTGTGGTCTGGGGTAAATAGAAAATTGTTGTCTTGAAATAAACCGCCTAACATTTCAGGCACTTAATAGGTGCTGAAATATTATATAAAATCACAAGCAATACATATGATACTCTAAAACATACCAAACCATGTGTGCAAAAGATATCCTCTAGGCCCCCAAATATTCTCAATTATTTGCATTATATAAAATCATTTGCTTGTTGTAAGAAATTTGGCAGAATTATTTCTAGTCTTTAGAATGTATTTTGCTTAAATACTTAAGAAAATCTACTTTATATTTTTTCCAAAATTTGAGTCACCTTTCCAATAAAAAAAAGCATACAATTAAGCGTACATGAAAATAGAAATTTGGATCACTGGATCTGGAAGGGGAGAAATTGGGAAGTATTTGAAGGATATAAAAAAGACTCGATGGACACAAGTTTGAGTTAGCTCTGGGAGCTGATGATGGACAGGGAAGCCTGGTGTGCTGCAGTCCATAGAGTTGCAGAGTCAGACAAAAAACTGAGTGACTGAACTGAACTGATATAAAGGTCCTTTTCACCTTGCTCCAAAATGCTGGGTAAAAGTAGACATTCTCAATTAAATTAAAGGGTAGCAAATTTAGAATTTCCTTTTGTAGCATATAATCAACCTGTGGGATATACAGCCTCAGGATGTTATGTTAAATTGACGTCTAGAGTTTAAAAACAAATAGATAATTTCATGGCTATAAAAGTGATGGTGTAAGAATAATCAAATCTCACGCCCCCAGGCATACAGTGACATATGGACAAGGAAAACCTTTTCCCAAAGTAAAATATAACTGAGGACACGTTCAAACCCTAGACATTTATCAGTGTGAGGTGAAGAGCAATCCAGGTGGGTAGTAGAATCTGTCATCCTTGCTCTCTCGGTCACAAAATTTGTTATTGAGTTTATGTCCTATGAGAGAACAATAAACAAAAAGAAAAATCCCATAAGTATATTTTCTCTAAAATCCATAATGATCACCTTGAGAGTGATGATAAAAAAATACATTCTTTTGAGTTTTTATGTGTTTACTGTCAATGGGTTTTTCTTTCTATGTGTGTATATGTGCTTTCCATTAGGCTCTGTGTGTGAAGAAAGAAAGAGAATTGTTCACCACTATTATGTAACTTCTCTTTCAGGTGAAATAAATTTTTCTGAGGTTGTCTCATCTAGGTATCCACTAAACTATGACAAATGGATGGCATGTGCCTGTTATTTATTTAGAATATAACATGATGATATAATTCTATCTTAAATAAAAAAAAACAACTTGTTTTCTCAAGCAACACACATGAACTGACTGTTTACATGGGGCTATAGTTTTCCCCCAAAATATGTCATGGAGTTTTTTTCCTTTAATTTCCCTAGTGAGGCCTAATGACTTTATATTCAATTTGTTATATACCTGATAAATCCAATAAGTACTGTGAAAGTATAACGCAAAAAGAGCTGGGCTACTTTTAAGGCAGGCTAGGCCTTTATATGTGTATGTACATTTTTCCCTATTCAGAGGTTAATTATTAAGTACTTGTTTAGTCACTAAGTCCTGTCTGACTCTTTTGCAACACCATGGACTGTAACCCACTAGGCTCCTCTGTTCGTGGGATTTTCCAGGCAAGAATACTGAAGTAGGTTGCCATTTCCTTCTCCAAGGGATCTTCCTGTCTCACAGTTTGAACCCGTGTCTCCTGCATTGCAGGTAGATTCTTTACTGAGTAGCCACTAGGAAGTCCCATTAAGTACTTGCTCTTGCCTTAAAAATACTTCTTTTAAATGAAAGCAAAGTTATCAAAGATCTGACATGCTGAAATGTAGGCTGATGCTATTTTATCAAAATAGATATGTTTTAAGATGATTGTTAACCTAAGTATGTAATTTGCTAGGAAAGATTTTTCAGGCTTTGGATTATCCTAAATCAATATATTTGGGAGTATCAGGGAATCCAAACTTCTTCGTGTACTTCTATTTAGACAAATGTAGGCTTGTTTTTTCACCCAGAAAGAAGAAAAATGGACCACAATCTTGGATTTGTGTCCCACAGCTGCCAATTCCTCTACAAAGTGATGTCACTGCCCACATAGGCAGGTCACGGACACCAGTTAGCTTTCCTGTTCCCATATTTAAACTGTATTATCATCTCTGAGGGTATTTTGGTTTCTAGTTCTTACAGCTGACCACTGGAATAACACAGGCTTAATCAAGGCTATTTTTATGAATGTTATTTCTAGTACAATTTGAATTAGTGTTTAGAAAATACTATGTGATAATAATTATCATATATTGAGCACCTAGTATTTACCAGTTTACAGTACTTCTGATCTTCCTTATAACTTTGCAATGGAAATATTATTACACTCCATTTGCAAGGACTCCAAGAGGCTGGCTGCTACCAGACCATGTGGGTTCATAACAGTTTGGTCACTTTAAGATCATTTCAAAATCATTTAACTGGTAAATAGTGTGTGCACGCATGTTAAGTTGCTTCAGTCATGTACGCCTCTTTGCAACCCTATGGACTGTAGCCTGCCAAGCTCTGTCCATGGGAATCCCCAGGCAAGAATACTAGAGTGGGCTGCCATGCCCTCCTCCAGGGGATCATCCCGACCTAGGGATAGAACCCATGTCTCTTATGTCCCCTACATTGGCAGGTAGGTTCTTTACCACTAGTACCACCTGGGAAGTCAGTAGATAGTAATAGCAAAGAGTAAATATGAATATTGATTGTCTTCCTTGCTTCATTTATCAGAAAGTTAACTTTGTTTCTACTAGTTCCTGCTGCCTCTAAAATAGAATGTATTCCCTGGATTTACACTTGACCAGTATTGTAATGTGGGGTGTATTTGTTTGCTGGGACTGCCATAACAAAAACCTGTGGGTCTTCAACAATAGGCATTGGTTTCTCACAGTTCAGGAGACTGGAGTTCCAAGACCAAGAGGTTAAAATGTTTGGTTTTCCATGATACCTTCTTCTCTGGCTTGTGGATATCCTCCTTCTGACTGTGCTCTTGTATGGCTATTTCTCTGTGCATGCACACTCCTCATCTCTCTCTTCTTATAAGGACAACAGCCTTGTTGACTCATCTAACTTTAATTACCTCTTTAAAAGCCACATTTCCAAATATTGGGGCTTAGGGTTTCAACATCGGAATTAGAGGGCACTACAATTTGGTCCATAACACAGGGGAAGAGAATATAATTTCATTTGTTATTGACAGAGCCTGGGAAACACCAGTGTACTTAACTACAGGCTGTGGATGTTGCGTTAGTTCTGCAGCCCAAAAGGGAGCAAAGGTGGAGTCACAATTACCCTATATTGTTGGTCTGAGTGTGGTTTAATCTGCTGTCTAAGTAATGTGGATTTCCTTTAAACAAGCAGCATGTGTCTGCAGAAGGAATCTGCCTAAAACTGTTTTGCCCTGATGGACAAATCATACACTCAGAAAAATGTTATGGAAAACTGGGCAGATGTATATTTATTATACTGTATTTGAATTTACAAATATTATCTGCTACATGCAAGATAACACAGTAGGGAATGCTTTTGATAATGGATGAGAGGCTTTGTCTCAAGATACATACAATTGTGTGGTACACATACTGATATCTTTAAAAATATATCATGTGCAGTTGCTTTTTTCTTACTGTGTCAGGGACTGGGTTATGTATCTGCTTAATTCTTATTAAAAGAGGAAGAAGAAAATATTATTTTCCTCATTTCACATGTGGGAAAGTTAAGCCTCTGAGAAGATAAGAAACTTCTTAAAGACCAAACAGCTGGCAGGTGGAGTAGGTACATCCCTTACATTTCTCAGTCCATGCCTCTAAACCAGACTGACCAACAAACCAAAATATGAAAAGATTACTTGACATGTGTTTCTATTAGCTTTTGTAGTAATGTCTTATCTTTCATATCTATATGTTCCTGTCCCTTCTTGCAATAAGGGAATATGATTGATTCTTCCTTACATTGATGGTATTTAGCACCATGCCTATGCCATGGTAAAGCCAAGGTAAAGAGTGGACCAGGAAGGAGGGGGTGAAGGATGGAAGGGAGGTCTGAACACATGCCTGAGTATGGTTCTCATTCTTGCTTCTCTGTCTTCAGTTCAGTTGCTCAGTCGTGTCCGACTCTGTGACTCCATGACCCATAGCATGCCAGGCCTCCCTGTCTATCACCAACTACCAGAGTCCACTCAAACCCATGTCCATTAAGTCGGTGATGCCATCCAACCATCTCATCCTCTGTTGTCACCTTCTTTTCAAATCTTTCCCAGCATCAGGGTCTTTTCCAATGAGTCAGCCCTTCGCATCAGGTGGCCAAAATATTGGAGTTTCAGCTTCAACATCAGTCTTTCCAATGAACACCCAGGACTGATCTCCTTTAGGATGAACTGATTGGATTTCCTTGCAGTCCAAGGGATTCTCAAGAGTCTTCTCCAACACCACAGTTCAAAAGCGTCAATTCTTCTGTGCTTGTGCCATAAAACTCCAACAAGCATCATACACAAATACATACAAATTCTTACAAATTGTAGCTTAATGCTTATTCAATTAATAGCTCCAGTTTCATTAGTTCAGGAAAGATCCCAAGAACATAAAAATTGCAACTGAGTGTTCAAAGAGTGGTGGATATTGATAAATAGATTAGTTAGAGAGGAGTAGATTAGCTGATATACAGAAATGTTGTAAGTAGATCAATGGGGCTGAAAGGGGCTTGAAGAAAAGTAATGGGGGTGATGAAGTCAGTGTCAAACAAAAATGTAAATGAAAGGCTAAGTATTTCTGTAGGCAAAGACCTTTAGTAAAACTGAGTTGAGAAAATCAGTCCCAGAAGAAATATACTATCACATGATTTTTCTTACATGAGTGTATGGTATGCTTGCTCTTGGTGTCTGAAGTATAACAAATGGAGAAATTTTGATAGAAAACAGGTTAGGCAAGATACTTGTCCTTTCTCACATGGCTAGAATTGAAAACCAGAAGCAGAATTTTTGAGTTTCTTGCTATTTTAGGGATCATCTAGTTTTATCCTCTCTTTTAGAGAAGACTGATTTATAGAGAAATTAACCAGAGCTAATTCAATCTTATGGAGCAGAAACAGAACTGGATTCCAGAACACTTGGTTCCCTCTACAGTGCTTCTTTGACTCCAGTCCAATTTTCTGGGCCAGTTATCAGTGGATGAGTTAGGAAAATAGAACTGTGGTCTGATAGAAATTCTCCTTAAAGTTATAGAAAAATGTTCTTTTATCTAGATAGCTCTGCACATGCATTTACTAATATCTTTGGCATGTGGAAAATTGGTTTCATAATCTCCAGAGAAAAATTGTTAATTTCTGCCTGGAGCTTTCTCTCTGCTGATTTCTATCAGAACATTTGAGACTCAAAAATTAATTTTACCCTATTTACTATGTTGGTTGTAATGAATCATATTCAAAATCACCAAAAACTTATACAAAAGACTGCACAGGAGAAAAAAAATGCACTTGGTTTTCCCAAGCTGCTTCTCTGTTGATTATTACTAGGTAGCATTTTTTTTCTCATTTCTTATTTTCATTTATATGAAAATCCAAATAGAAATGAAAGTAATGTATTAGCTGTTTTGAAAAAAAAGTTAGGTCGATTATACTCTTGCAAGATTTATAAGAACTAAAGTGAGTTTAAATTTGAATTGTCAAAGGAAATTTCCCATGCATTAAGCACTCAGTAAGATCCATCTTATGTATTTAATTATGTACTGGGTTTTTAAGTGTTATATCTAAAGTGGAATTTTTATTTCTTTTTTAAAAAAAGATGTTTTTAGGGAACTCTTTCTAGACATCACTTGAAATTACACGTGTAAATAATTCAGATATTCATGCATTTAGGTGAGAAGATTTGGTGGGGGAGACTGTGTGTATAGGTGTGTATGTGTGTGTGATGTAACCAAACACAGGGTTTTTTTTTTCTTCTTTATAGTAATCATACTCTGGGAAAAAGCAATTAACAGTTGTCAAGTCTGTCCAAGTTCAAGTGCTTAAACCTTATATATATTCAAGTGTCCTGAAAAGTCTATTCTTTGTTATCCTTTAGGTTCCTAACAATATGTGTGTTGAAAGTCCTGCATGGTGGGGTGTTATTTCTAAGTATGAAATGTCTTATCTTAACAGAGTAAGCATTGACCTTTAAATCTCCCCTTCAACTGAAATGTTAAAAAACTGAGCATATTACATAAATGCATTGAGCATACTTTTTATAAATGCAAGGCACCACAAAGCATATTGAATGATTCAAAGATATATGAGATGGTCCCTGTGTGTGTATGTTGCAATCTGTACAGTCTCACAGTAAAATATGGACGAACCAAGCATAATTCTATATTACAAATGAAAAGACATGGTAGGAATACTTTGCCATAACGAACTCATCTCTTTATGCATGAAAAACTTCACATGGCTCTGACCCTAATGACTTAAATATTACCCCTGTGTAGCATTTTTCAAGCCCTATTAATGTTTTCCTATCTGCCAGTAGCAGAGAATTATTTAAAATGAAATAAGATATTGAGAATTCCAGCAGTAGGCAATCATTCTTAGAGCTGTTACTTTAAATGAAAGCTGGTAGATAAGGTAGCCCCAAAATGTAGCCACTTTTGAAATGATAATTTTATCTTTTATTTTACTCTCTTCTTCCCCAAACAACATCCACAACCCGAAGTATAGTGTCACCTGGCATCAGTCTAAGCCAAGTCAAGTGAAAATGTAGAACTGAAATGTCTTATTTTGCTAGCCTCTCTAGGGCTATTGAGATTAACAGAAAGAGGCAGAGTTTCTGGGAGCATCAGTGTTTATAATGTTGAAGATTTCCTCTGAAAGTGGGACAATGAGGAAAAGTTTGAAAACAAAAGTGAAAAAGATCCTGAAAGGGATGTCAAGATGACAGTCAAGGATCATGCTAGGGGATCCCTATAAGTGTATCTTATAAGTAATAAAAACAGGTGATTTTCACCTTTCCTGTGCCTTCACTGGACTGTATATATTATAAGTGGTAATCATAATCTACTTTTGGAGACCATAATTTAGAGTCACCATAAGATCTAGATTATTCACATTGGGTAATAACTACCTTTTCCATGCGATGTTTCATAGAACTTTATAAAGAAATATGATTTAGTTGGTATAATGCATAATCACTGAAGGGTTATAAATGTTTGGGAATAAGTTTTTTTAAATTAATGTTTTCATTACTATTCTTATGTGGCAGAGAGAAAGTAATAATGTCCATAATACTATCTTCATGGTTGAATATTTAATATTAGCTATAATAAAATTCTCTTTAGAAACTATATTGTTAATTTTCAGACCAGAGTCCTTTATCACTTGGGAATTATATTGCTTTAGAGATGGCAAATTATTTTATACATCTGTTTTTTTTTTTTATTTCTTGGCAATGTTTCTATAATTAGAAAGTTTAGATGATGTTGAAGGATATTTTACTTATTTATTTACTTTGGAGATAACTTTGTATAGTCCTTTCAGCTCTGTATCAAATAAGCAGCAATAATATTTTACTATTCACTTACTTTTAAAAGTATGTTTGATTTAGTCATCTTTGATTCTTTATTCTGTGTTACTCCCTATGTTTCAAATTGCTGTCTTTAAAATGTTTCTCCAGTTTCTCTGCTCTTGTCCAACTGTGTTGCTGGTGCTAGTTTACCGGGATTACCAGAATATTTTATCTGTTACAGTCCAATCTTAACAAAGTAATAATGCTCCTCTCAAAATATATCTCACTATTGTTGTTATTGTTCTGTTGCTAAATCATGTCTGACTCATTTGCCACCCCATGGCCTGTCTCCCACCAGGATTGTACACAGGATTTCACATGCAAGATTACTGGAGTGGGTTGCCATATTCTTTTCCAGGGGATCTCCCCAACCCAGGGATCAAATCCACGTCTCCTGCATTGGCAGGCGGATTCTTTACCCGTGAACCACCAGGGAAGCCCATATCTCATCATACCACATATTATTTAGAAACAAATAAGTATTTGAGATAGGATTGGCATAGCACTAAAGAACCTTTCCTACCTTCTTTTCTAACCTTATCCCCTCATATAATCTGGACTATCCATTCTGAATCAGTTTAGGAACCTGCATTACCTGATATCGTGTCGTGCCTCCAAGCATTCACTTTTGCTCTCCTGTCAATGGAGTGCTCTACTAACCCCTACACTATTCCTTGGTAGGCAAAAGTCAATCATTTCCCAATCTAAATTAAATGTCAATGTCTCAGGCAAATTTCTTCCCTCAGATATAGGCTTCCATAGTACAAGACTTTATGCATTTACAGTTTCTCAGTATTTGTGTTATCTCATATATTGTAAGTTCTTACAGTGCAGACACCAAATTCTATTTATTTTTCTACCATTGTAGCACCCAGAACAGTGATTTTAATGTCGAGTCTGTTCAAAGAGTTTCTACAAAACAAATTTGTGTGAGGTCCTAAGTAGATTCATTCATCTCTAACATTACCAAGTTATACTTCCCACCGAATACATCTATAACAATTAAAAAAAAATCTATTTGTCTCATACTTACCCCTTCTGTGCTCTCTACCCCTGTGATATAAATTGGGAAGAAATCAGTTTGTTTTTATAGGTGAATAATATGGTTACTTTATTGAATCAGTGCTCAGTGCTTCTTGCCAGAATGTTATCATTTGCTCTAGCAGTGGCCTTGTCCAAGAAAATGTTAGGTTTTGTGTATAAAAATACATAACCATGCACTCTGTCTTCCTAAACTATTTTGAGCAACAACTTGTAATGATTTAATTTGCAGGACTGCGTGCCTAATAAGCTTTCTGTTTAAAATCCTAGCACTGAGCGTTCTGAGCTACGTGGTCTACATGTAAACTCTTTGCAAACAGCATCTGAATTGCAGGCAGAGACACACATTAGGAGCTGCCAGGATTGTGTTTGTTGTGGCTGCCTGGTTAGCTGCTGCTTGAACAGCTGAAGTATGAGCGTATTGATCGATTAGTGCCAGCTCAAACAAGGAGTACGCCAGCCTAAAGGAAAGTCAGAGTTGTGTGCGAAGCTATGTTGGTAAAATTTGGCTGGGATAGATGGTGAGAGGTTGGGACAAACTATTTAATATGAAAGCACAAGTAAACCTTAAGAAATGCATGACAATTTGTATATGATATTTCAAAGACAGAATTTGATTTGCAGTAAGTGGGAAAGAGGTTCATTTTGACCCAGAGCATGGTACTTGCTTTCATATGTAATATAGGATGGGGAATTAAGTTTCTTGTGAAAAGAGTTCAGTCTAAAACTTAGTTTTGAATGGAACTATTTTTGCTCTAATTGCCATAATTCACTTATTTCTTTGTGGCTCAGCTGGTAAAAATCCGCCTGCAATGCAGAAGAACTGGGTTCCATCCCTGGGTTGGGAAGATCCCCTGGAGAAGGGAAAGGCTACCCACACCACTATTCTGGCCTGGAGAATTCCATGAACTGTATAGTCCATAAGGTCACAAAGAATCAGGCACGACTGAGCAGCGACTTTCACTTTCTTTCACTTTTCATAAACAGAGGATGTTTTAAATATAAAGCTATTAACACAGTTTCATGACAATTATTTTATGAGCTTTGCAACAATAAAGTTATATGTTAAATCTGGCTCATGAACAATTATAACAATAGTATTATTTTAAAAATTATGTATGTGGAAGATTCACAAAATCAAGGTTGTCTCTTAGGGACTCCCTTGGTGGACCAGTGGTTAAGACTTCACCTTCCAATGCAGGGAATGAGGGTTCGATCCCTGGTCAGGGAGCTAAGATCCCACATGCCTCATGGCCCAAAAAACAGAACTTAGACAACACAAACAATGTTGTAACAAAAAGACTTTAGAAATGGTCCACATAAAAAAAGGGTTTCTTGTCTGTGTTAGGGCTTCCCTGGCAGCTCAGCTGGTAAAGAATCCACCTGTAATATGAGAGACCCTGGTTCAGTTCCTGGGTTGGGAAGATCCATTGGAGAAGGGAAAAGCTACCCACCCACTCCAGTATTCTTGGGCTTCCCCGGTGGCTCAGCTGGTAAAGAATCTGCCTGCGATGCAGGAGATTTGGGTTTGATCCCTAGATTGGAAAAATCCCCTGGAGAGGGAAATTGGCTAATCACTCTAGTATTCTGGCCTGGAAAATTCCAAGGACTGTACAGTCCATAAGGTCGCAAAGAATCAGACATGACTTAAATTCTGCCTGGCATAAGTCAGGGAAACATCAAAAGAACATTTAGAAACCTATCAACTGTGTATTAGAATTTAAGTAAAGAGTGAGAAAACCCTTGACTGGAATATTCCTACTGGGGCTATATCTCTGGTAATGCCTGTTCTAGAAACTTGTGCTGATTACTCTGAGGAATAGGAACTTTACTGCAATGAAAACGTAAGATTCACTAGTCCAGAATATTTTTGATAACACTGCCTGTAGGGTGTGTGTGTGTTTGTGTGTTAAACTTGGAGCCGTCATATTACAAAAAATTAATAGAGCTCATTCTATGGATTTGAGCGCAAACATGGGATGCATAATTTTTAAAATTTTAAATGTTATGTAGTAGGAGCATTATGTTAATTTTATGTTCTTTAAGACTGAAACTAGTTAAAACAAATACTTGCAGGGTATGTTTAAGGTAATCATGTATGTTTCAGTCCAATTTTTATTCCTTTTCTTCCTGAGGTTTTTCCCATTTCTTCTCTTTTTCCACCTTCCCTGACCTCGTGTCTATGCTGGGAAATGGCTTTCTTGAGTTGAATCCTTAATGTTATTTGCAGAAATGTTCAAACTTTATACTGGCATTTGTAAAAAAAAAAAACAAAAAAACAAAACAAAACTCTGAATATACAGAATCTTTATATGTGCTTCTATGAAGAATTTGCTTTTCTTCCTTTGGTCTCTGCAGTGTGCTGGCCACCAGATACATGTCACGCATAGAACAGAGCTTCTCTTGCTATGTGCATGGCTCTCTCTGCGTCTGATGAAGTGAGATTTCCCTGAGTCCTCTGGAGATGAAAAGGAGGTTTAACACTCTGCTCTTTTAGATGGATGAACCACTTCCTGATTGGATTCTGTGCTAAAAGTGGACCTGCCTTTGGGCTGAAACATAAATGCCATGAGAGTTTCTAGTTAACATTATTAACCATACTTCCTGGCCTCAGAAAGCCAGTATTTGACTATTTATTTCACATCAGTTAGCATAAAATTATTTGCAATAGAAAAAAGATAGAGGGTAAAACGGCCACACTTATTTTAAAAGGATCTTATGTAGACTTGTCCTTTCAGGTCAGAAATATGAGTTGTTTAGAATAGTGTTCACTTTCTGGAAGTGGCATCCAGTGTGATTTATTAAAAAGCATGGGTTTCACCCTTGATATTGGTCAGTACATTAAAAAGTTTAATAAGGATGCCATTTTAGCTTCTCTTATTAATCTAATATGGTTTTCTAAACACTAACCTTTTAACTTCTTCGTCCAACTGATATTTGTAATCTCTAACTTTTGAGTAATTATTTAAGATAATTACTCATAGTATGAAAACCTAATATCCTTTACTTATTTTCTACATTTTCTTTTGTCATTTTTAGTTTTCAAATTGTTTTTCCATAATACCCCTTGTTGTAAAACTTAAACTTATCTGCAATGTTCACACATTCCCAAAGCAGTGTGCATATATCTGATAAAATTACCCAGACAATTTTTGTTATAACTGAGCACTAAAGTATACAAGTAATGATGTGAATACATTGGTGATAGAATGTAAATTGAAGGCTAAGTGGCAATAGAAATGCGTTTCACATTTGCTTTTTTTTTTTTTCACAATGAAAAGGGGAAGGGTGATACAAATGTATGTGATAGAAGACCCATTAACTGGCATACAAAATCGCTGAAGCACCATAGTTCAGTGGAGAGACCAGAGATGTGTAATGAGAGTGAGAAAGTAGTTTTGATAATTAGAATGAGTCAAAAGCAATCTCCTGCCTGCTTTAGTTTGTACAGATGATAGGGAAGGAAAATGTTCTTTTCTTCTGAGATAGAAGCAGGACATCAGTCAAAATGATAAGAGATGTCAGTATAATATTCCTTTGAGTCAGGTACCACTGAGCTAGGCGTCTGAGACTAGAGTTTCTAATCTTTTTCTTTACTTCAGTTTTATTTTGAGCTTTTCGGGAATAGATTCCTTATCAATACATATCTAAAAAAGTTAGCAGTTCTTAGTTGGGAGAAATAAAAGAAGTTTATAATCTAGTGGGGAAATAATACTGTTTGAAGTCAGTGAAAGTAAGGGCTTCTAACTTCTTTCCTATGTTAACTTGAATAAGGAATTTTCAATCCTTATAATGGTCCAAAATAACTTTCTCACTGTAATTTTATAGACATTGATAATGAAATATATGTAAAATGCCTTTGCATGAAAGAATATGATTAGCAGATATTTTTTGTTTGTAACTGTGATTAAATTCACTTATGAAATAAGCAAAAAGTGAGTAATTTTATACCAGCAAAATGAACCACTTTAAGTTAAAACCCTAATATACTTGCTTCTATTTAGCTTGTTATATTTATAAAAAATTGCAGAGTAAGAAATGTGTATCACTGATGACAGCCTGAAGAGAAGCTTATCTTGAAATTACCTTAATCTCCAAGGCTAAAATAGACCAAGGCCATGTTTATAGTATGGAATTGGTAAATGTTCACTCTATTTTTATACTTTCCACTATTAAAACCTGAACTCTTCTCTTTAAAATATGAAATTTACAACAGTAGAGACACGTGGGCTTCCTTGGTGGCTCAGGCAGTAAAGAATCTGCCTGCAATGTGGGAGACATGGGTTCGATCCCTGGGTTGGGAAGATCCCCTGGAAGAGGGCATGGCAACCCACTCCAGTATTCTTGCCTGGAGAATCCCCATTGACTGAGGAGCCTGGTGGGCTATAGTCCATGGAGTCACAAAGAGTCAGACATGACTGAGAGACTACGTAAAACACAGCACAGAGACATCTGAAAAAGTTACTAATGAGAAATTTGCAGAATTCAGCCACTATATACCAACAGTCTAAAAATAGATCTAAGATTATTGTAAACTGTAACATAAGGTATCCAGCAAAAAATACACTGTCTAATTATATGAGAAAGAGAGAAAAGGACTCAAAGCAATTTAATTATCCTTTTAATTATGTTAGCTACTCATTCAGTGATTCAGTATTTGTGACACATGGAACCTGGACATCCATTCCCAATGAGAATTCCACAAGAAGAGACAAACTCTGTTTTTGTGATTCCATGGGCACATAGCTCACAACCAGGAAGTAAGGCTCACCATTGCTATTTTTATGTGTGAGGAAAAGAATGGAGACAATTTATGTAAAATATTTGGAATATTCCTGGTACAAAGTAACTTGGAGATAAGTTATAGATATAATGTATTAGCAAATATTGATTGATTCATTTACTTTTCTCCCAATGAGAATTACATGCATTAGTCATACAATGAAAAAGAAGAAACTGTTCAGAGGAGACTCCAAGACTTAGGGACTTAAAACAATGCTTTTATTAGTAGTTGGGTGCTTCTTCTATCTGGCCATGGTGAACTCTTCCTGGTGGGGCTCTCTCTGCCCCTCTGGTCCACTATGGGTTGTCTGAGGGTTGCTTTGCTTGGCTAGACTCTTTCACTTGTCCTATGCTGGGGCAACAGGGTAACTCTACCCCAAAAGGTAATATTTTTCTCATGGCTAGGCCAAAACAAAACAAAAGCCAGGAGTACCCAAACACTGGAAGTGTTGCAGTGTTGCTTCTACCTCATTCCACTGTCTAAAACAATTCCCAAGGCCAGGCCTGATTTAGGCTGAGAAGGTACACTCTTCCACATGATGGGAGAAGCTTCAAAGTTAAATGGCAAAATAGGCAAGAAATGGTACAGGAAAGGGGAGAAAATTGTGAGCATTTTAGGAAATTTCTATGAAAATCACACTAAAGAATCATTGATAACTCTAATTTTGGAATATCTATAACAATTTTTACTACTGTGAAGCTGTATCCTCAGTCTTTTCATATATAAAACAGAATAACACAAACAATGGAAAACAAGAAACCAAAATAATTGAGCCATAAAACAAACTGATAGATATCATAGAATCAAATTTGTTAAGTTGCTCCATGAGGGAGATTAATTTATTCAGAAGTTAAAATACCATAATAAACTTAGGCCGACTTTTATCTCCACATTTCAGTTCAGTTCAGTTCAGTTCAATCGCTCAGTCATGTCCAACTGTTTGCGAACCCATAGACTGCAGCAAGCCAGGCCTCCCTGTCCATCACTAACTCCTGGAGTTTACTCAAACTCGTGTTCATGGAGTTGGTGATGCCATCCAGCCATCTCATCCTCTGTCATCCCCTTCTCCTCCCACCTTCAATCTTTCCCATCATCAGGGTCTTTTCTAATGAGTTAGTTCTACACATTAGGTGGCCAACATATTGGAGTTTCAGCTTCAGCATCAGTACTTCCAATGAATATTCAGGACTGATTTCCTTTAGGATGGACTGGTTGGATCTCCTTGCAGTCCAAGGGACTCTCAAGAGTCTTTTCCAAGACCACAGTTCAAAAGCATCAATTCTTCAGTGCTCAGCTTTCTTTATAGTCCAACTCTCACATCCATACATGACTACTGGAAAAACCATAGTTTTGACTAGACAGACCTTTGTTGGCAAAGCAATGTCTCTGCTTTTTGATATGCTGTCTAGGCTGGTCATAACTTTTCTTCAAAGGAGCAAGTGTCTATTAATTTCAAGGCTGAGGTCACCATCTGCAGTGACTTTGGAACCTAAAAAATAAAATCTGTCACTGTTTCTACTGTTTCCCTATCTATTTGCCATGAAGTGATGGGACCAGATGCCATAATCTTAGTTTTCTGAATGTTGAGTTTTAGGCCAGCTTTTTCACTCTCCTCTTTTTCTTTCATTTGAGTCTCTTTAGTTCTTCTTCACTTTCTGCCATAAGGGTGGTATCATCTGCATATCTGAGGTTATTGATATTTCTCCCAGCAATCTTGATTCCAGCTTGTGTTTCTTCCAGTCCAGCATTTCTCCGGATGTACTCTGCATATAAGTCAAATAAGCTGGGTGACAATATACAGCCTTGACGTACTCCTCTCCCTATTTGGAATCAGTCAGTTTTTCCATGTCCAGTTATGACTGTTGCTTCCTGACCAGCATACAGATTTCTCAAGAGACAGGTCAAGTGGTCTGGTATTGCCATTTCTTTAAGAATTTTCCACAGTTTGTGGTGATCCACACAAAGGCTTTGACATAGCCAATAAAGCAGAAATAGATGTTTTTCTGGAACTCTGTTGCTTTTTCGATGATCCAGTGGATGTTGGCAATTTGATCTCTGGTTCTTCTGCCTTTTCTAAAACCAGCTTTGAACATCTGGAAGTTCATGGTTCACATACTGTTCATCTTCATGTTTATTTAAATTTTAATATACAGAGGATAGGACAAAAATATGTTCCTTGCCATGGGCTTCTCACAAGTACAACAATTTGAAGGACTTATTTGAAATTTTAACCACACAGATAGTCTCCTGTTTGAAACTATAAAAGACATGGTTTGCTATCCCAAAATTGTGCTACTGAATACCCAATATGAGCACTCTGCCTCGGTTTGCCATCAATACAGGCAGTGTTTCATCTGATACTGATAATATAAGTGATAGATTCATAAATTATTCTTTCATTTTTCTATAAATTAGGCAGATTTCATAATAATCTTACCATAGACTTATGACAGCTTTCTGATATTTTTAGCTTTAGTGTGAACTGACTGGTGCCAAAGGGAGTATGTGGTGTAGCTGAAGGCTCAGTGTTGTTCACCAGAAAATATAGATAGTACAATCACCATCAGAGCATTTACGAATACTCAAAACATGCTTTGTTGCATGAGTCCCCTCTAAGTTTGTTTTATGTATTATTCATTGCATTAAATATTCACAGCAACAATGCAAGATATGGGCTAAACTATTTTTAGCCTAGTTTGCAGTTAAGGAAACTCAAGCAAAGAGTATTAAAATTTTCCTGAGTTCATATATCTTATCGCTGGAGCTATGATTCTGATACAGACACTGGCTGCAAAGTTACAATACTCACCATCCCTGATAATGGATGTGCCTCCTCATGCAAATAACCACCATGAAACCAATGATTTGTTATTGATTATATAGTATTTTCCTGCCAAGAAAGTTGATGCCACATACTTAACGTGTGGCCAAGATTAAGTTCAATTAGTGACTCTCTACTGGTTTACTATGCCTGAAAAATTGAATAAGAAATATAGACTGTGTTGTTGTTGCTCAGTCACTAAGTTGAGTCCGACTCTGCAACCTCATGCACTGTAGCACACCGGGCTCCTCTGTCCTCCACTCTCTCCCATGGAATTTGCTCAAATTCTGGTCCACTGAGTTGGTGATACTACCTAACCATCTCACCCTCTACCACTGCATTCTCCTTTTGCCTTCAATCTTTCCCAGCTTCAGGGTCTTTTCTAATGAGCTATGGAATATGTTTATTCGACTAAGCTGTTCAGTGGAAAGAGAAAAAAGACTAATCAAATGTCTGATACTTTCTTACAATTTTGAATTATGTTAAAGACTTGCAGGCAACCCTTACATTTTGTCATTTTTTTCCTGAAAAGCATCTGCAAATATTTTACTTGTTCATTATGGAAACTAAAAGATGTGAAGTTCCATTAGACATAAAATGAGTTGTGCCGATTAAGCTGAAAGATTGAAAATGTCTGTCATTTCATGTATACCACAAAAGATATTGCTGAGGGAAATCTGTTGTTTTCACCAAGCAGTTCATGACTTTGGATATCAGAGAACAAATCTTAAGACTTAGAACACCAAAAGCAATCTGTATCATCTAAGGGTCAAGTTAATATTCATGTAGGAAATGTTGTCATGACCTGTTTAAAATTATTTAAGTCTGTTTTTATCAATAGAAATTCATATTGAGATTCACATTACAGATACAATAGAGTCTCCTTGAGGTCTACTCTGGTTGAGATCAGGATATTTGTGATTTCATAAAGCTTTAATTCTAAAATATATGATTCATACTTATTCTTGAAAACTGAATTATTCTCACAAGTTACAAATTTCTCCATGTCCTTTGTTCTTCAGTCACTAAGTCATATCTGACTCTTTGCAACCCCATGGACTGCAGCATGCCAGGCTTCCGTGTCCTTCACCATCTCCTGGAGTTTGCTCAAACTCGTGTCCATACAGTCAGTGATGCCATCCAACCATCTCATCCTCTGTTGTCCCCTTCTCATATGTCCCTTATATGTGGCCTAAAGCATATTTTGTGATTTGCAATAGAGAATAATATTTAAGAAGTTCAATATATTTAGTAATTTGTTACCTTAAACATAAATAATATGTATATTTATTCCCATTTTTCATATGTGGACATCTCCATTCATAAAATAAACAAGAATAGCAGCAACTCCGCTCAGAGGCACAGAAGTTCAAGCATCATATATTCTGATGGCAATAAGTGATTCTGTGTTGTGGACATCCTAAGAACAAGTAGTGGAAAATGAGGTATCTCCCAAACCTAATGTGCCTTATAGTAATTACCTTGGAGTGCCCCCTGTGTTGAATCATTCCCATAAAGGGTTATAGTTTTTATATATTTTTCTTTTATACTTTAGCTTTTGGCTTCAACTTTAATCTTAGGATGCCATGGACTCAGGAGATAGACTGAATTCAAATGAGGACACTGGATTTAAATGAAGACTGAATTCAAATGACACTGACATGCACAGAGATGTGGATAAGTGACTTAACCTTTATGGGACTCATCAAAATTAGTATCAAAAAGTGAGGGAAAAAATTAAATGGGTTAATAAATAAGCATTTAGAGCCATCGCTGGCATATAATAGTGAAAGTGAAAGTCACTCGGCCATGTCAGACTCTTTGAGTCCCCAAGGACTGTAGCCTGCCAAGCTCCTCTGTCCATGGGATTCTCCAGGTATATAAGCATTTTATAAGCATTCTATAAATGTTATAAATTCTGGGAGTTTAGTGTGGGGACAGACATTAGGTAACTGAAATGTCTATTTTTCTTGAAGTTTCTTTAAATCCCATTTGTCTGCCTTTTTATTTACTAACCTGCAAGAGCAATGGAAACATTCCCTCAACTGACTAAACTGATCAGGTTCAGTGATTTTGTGTGTCGTTCTTTAAGCAGATAAGGTTTAAATGCTAGAATGTGATACCAGAACCCTATAGACATGTCACTATTCTAAAAATTAGATATATATAGTTTTGAAGTCTTGTGTCCAGAGCTGTCTTACCTAAATGTTTTTCTTGGACTTTATGTAGAACTGGTGTATTTGATTTGTACAATGAGTTGCATCTCCATAAATGTTATTAGTAGGAGAGCAAAGAAAATTCAATATTTAGAATTACTATAAAGAATCAAAACCACTTGAATCTCTACTTAAGGCCTTTCATGAGGCAAAACATTTTGGAATGAGAATCTATCTTTATCAATAGTGTATGTTCAGTTGGCGTAACATGCTGTGAGTTCTCAGGATGAAGAGGAATAGCAAATCCATGAAGCAAAGCCTCTTTGCTGTTTACAGTATTTAAAATAAATTGTTTCAGTTCTCTGTGGGGTTGTTTCCTGTTGAGAAGAACCTCATAATTAAAAACAGCAACTGGAATGGAATTATAATGCAGGTATTTTGACAATGAAGGCACCTGGTATATTGTCTTGAAATAAACTGACCTATGGTTATTATCGATAGTGTTCTTTCTAGGCGGGATTTGCATAACTACAGAGAATTAGTCCCTCTGCCCATCCTTTTGAAAAGAGCACAGAGTATTTAGTAGAGAGGAGATAATTATGCTATTTGGGATAATAGTTAGATTTACTGTCTAGGACTGCTATTCTTTACACTACATGAATTTCAGGATAATTATTCAGATCCTGTTTAGATGAAAGCTGATTCATTTTTTTAGGTTTTCCTTTATGCTCCCTTTTTATCCTTATTGTTATTTTTTTAAGCAAACAAGTCTAGCATTGCAAGCAAAAGTGCTATTTAATATTAAAATTGACCTTCTTCTGTCTGTACTTAGAATTCACCTATTGAAAATTTTGAATTGTTATAGATCAAATCTGTACAAATTATGACTGCTTTTTTCATTCAGTATTTTGCTAGAATATCTCTTGCCTAGCATTTATGATGGAGAAGGCAAAGGCAACCCACTGCAGTACTCTTGCCTGGAAAATCCCATAGACGGAGGAGCCTGGTAGGCTGCAGTCCATGAGGTCGCTGAGAGTCAGACACGACTGAGCGACTTCACTTTCACTTTTCACTTTCATGCATTGGAGAAGGAAATGGCAACCCACTCCAGTATTCTTGCCTGGAGAATCCTAGGGATGGGGGAGCCTGGTGGGCTGCCTTCTATGGGGTCACACAGAGTCGGACACGACTGAAGCGACTTAGCAGCAGCAGCAGCAGCAACATTTATGAACTTCCTAAGGGCTTCCCAGGTGGCGCTAGTGGTAAAGAACCCACCTGCTAATGCAAGTGACACAGGTTCAACCTGGGTACGGAAGACGGCTTAGAGGAGGACAGGGCAATCCACGCCTGGAGAATCTCATAGATAGGGAAGCCTGGTGAGCTACAGTCTGTGGGGTCGCAAAGAATCAGACATGACTGAAATAGCTTAGCACAGCACAGCACATGGTAACTTCCTATGCATGTATGTGTGTGTATATATATGTAAGTGTGTGTATATATATGTATGTAAATTCCTTCTTCAAAAGGAATGAAATGTATATCAGCAAGGTCAAATGACAAGTTAAGAAATCATTCATTTGACTTTCTATTGAGAGACAACCGTGGAATAATTATATTATTAAAGTTAAATATATTTTTGTGTTTTAATATAATAAACTATTTATGTTTTATATCTTAAAAACTTAACCAGAATAAATCCCTATCTACAAGAACATATTGCATATTGTTTCCTCCTCTTCTACATTGGTAAATTAACTCTGACTTTTGAGACATAAGAGAGCTAAAATTAAGCAATTTTATGGCTTGTTCTGTAAATTATCCATTCATAGTATCATACTGCATAAGCCAATCCAAGAGTTTACATAAATACAATCATACATTTACTTTATTTTGTGTAGTTTCAAGAATTACGTTTAACATGTTCCCAGAAATAAAACAGGATATTTTACAAATTGAATTTTGACCATGTGGTTATGAGAAATTTTGCAAATCACAAAATAACTCAGTGATAATCTGCCATACCCTTAAAGCATTGTCAGTTTATAGACAGTTCTATAAATCTAAAAGTTAAGCATTGTAAGTACATAAGCCTATCTTTAAATGGTTTTCATATTATTTTTTAAGTTAGAAACTTGTCTAATCAAAGAAATCACCTCATGTAATTATGGCTATACTACTACTTCTGACATTTAATTGATAGGTTATTACATATTTGTGTGGCATCTGTGGATAAATGGATGTATTGATATTATTCAAAACATCCAGAATCCTTGACATACTGCCTCCCAGGTAAAATGATCATAATCTTATTAGTCTTTCAAATCTGTATTCAAAATACTTTCCTTTTGTGAGAAAGGGAGAGAGAGGGGGATAAAAAGGAGGGAGGGAGTGGGGAGAGAGAGACTTGGGCATGTACAACTGTTACAACAAGCAGAACTCCTATTATTAAATCAGATCCCTTAAATAAAATATGTGAGAGCTGTCTTTCAAAGACTTCTCTTAAAGCATGGAATTGTTATATGGCATCCTAATTTAGCCAGTCCACAAAGCTATCTGTGATGGCAGAAAAAGGTTCTTTCTTAAAATGGATGCTTCAGTCTTTTCCTCCCAGTAGCTATTCAGCGTCCTTTGCCTATTTATATTCATTATTGCCGCTGTAGGAACAGTGTGGGTTTTCATTACTTCATTGGCATGGGATGCACTGATTCAGTTTTGCTGTCAGTTCTGACCTCTTTCTTTCCCTCCCCCACTTTCACTTACTGAAAATCTGCAAATAAGAGAAACAACATACACAGTATAATATAGTACAAAGTAAATAGCACATCACAAATTAAGTTGTCATGTTTAGCTTGAATTTAACAGAACTGCATCTGTTGAACAAAGAACACAGAGAAGCTTATAAGCAAACAGTATAATTTGATGATTTTTTGTATGTAATAATTTTTTAAAGGGTGCTCAGTATTATCATTCCTCTGAATTTCTGTCGTGTTATTGCTGTGGATATTTTTTATTCCACTTAATATATTCAATTGGGAAAGAAAAAGCAGTTTGGTAAGATGATTGATATGATAACTTCACAGTTTCCATGTGAATTATTTGCAGCTATTTAGTATGAATTCTTTATTTTCAGCTCATTCATTAATTTTATGTGACTAGCTTGATCATCTAACAAATTTTATTTTTAAAGCTTATCATATGCATATATTGTATAAGCTATATACATTCATTATACAGAAAACTGTAGGACTCTTTGTTTTCCTTAAATTTTACTGTAATACTATCAATACAATGTAATGAATTCTTTATGATAACTCACAAAACTAGCAAAAGTATTCTTTAAAAATGCATATTCTGCAGTTTCCTTCCTTCTAATAATCATGGACAGGAGAAAATAGTATTGAATTTTAAAGCAGTTTAACAAAAGTAATTGGATCTCACACAACAGAAAATCACTTTAAAATATACATTTTGCCAGCTCAGAGAATTCAGTCTGTTATCACTATTGAATTCACATATACTCTTTTCTTGCAAAATGGATAAGAAAAATCTCCATTGTATCCAGATGCCATAGGTATGGTTTAATGCTTCTCTCTTTTTCTCTCTCCCCCAAATAATATTATTTACAAAGAACCTAGAAAAAAAGATAATGATGTGACAATTCTTCATTCTCTTATTCCTGGGAGCTATAGAATATATAAAAAAATCCTTCTATGGGTGTAGTATTAAAAGATACCTACAAGATCAGGCCTGGTCAGAGGAAGGGAAAACAATTATCTTAAGAGGACTGAGGCTTCCTCCCTAAGAAAGCACCCCTGACCCTGGAAAAGTGTCTTGTACTCAAAATATCTTGAAATGTCTTTTCATCTTTGTTGAGTCTCTACAAGCACCATCATATCTGATACCCTTAGAATAGTAATTCTCTGGAAAAACATGAGACATCTTTGGTTTAAAGTGAATTTGATTATGAAAAGGTCCATAAACACTGTTTACAAACTTTTCTGACTGTTATAGGCAGTAACCAAATGCTATTTTTACGAGCATTTTGAGTTTAATATAAACTTGTAACCTCATGAAAGCCCACCAGCATTTGTCCAAGGCTTTACCTCCCTGTACTGACATCAGGCTTGTCAGGTGCTGCTAGTGATAAAGAATCTGCCTGCCCATGCAGGAGATGCAAGAGACATGGGTTCAATCTCTGGTTGGGAAGATCCCCTGGAGGAGAGCATGGCAACCCTCTCCAGTATTCTTGCCTGGAGAATCCCATGGCCAGAAGAGCCTGGAGGGCTATAGTCCAGAGGGTCACAAAGAGGAGGACACGACTGAAGTGACTTAGCACACAAGCACTGATACTATCACTTCTCATCTGGGAGAACTGAGGTGGATAGAATTTGTGTCTTGACCTCTTATGTGGCATTCTCAGTAGTATTGACACTATGATTTGCACAAGTGGTTTATGGGGCTGCTTGAAAAACTCCATTCAGGTCATGATGTCTTTGTCATCTGTAGAAAATTCTTGCCCCTTACTTTTTTCTGTCCATATAGTTTAAAATGCAAAATGAATAAAGGAGGCTGAGTAGGATAAAAAGTAAATAAAAGCAAAACAAAACAAAAAACAGTGAGCCTTACTACAATTGTAAAATATGCAAATCAACCTAAGTGTGAACCCCGACATTAACTGAATTAGAACATTCTGACTGAAATTTTGTGAATTTTATTATCATGTTTGCTGGATTGTGTTTTGCAATTTTAAGCAACAAAGGAAGAGTTAAGGCACTTTGGAATCTGTCTTGAGTAAAAGGTTACTTAACCGATTTACCTAGGCTATCCTCTTCCTATTATCATAGGTTCCAGCTCAAACCAGTGGTGAGTGATCTATGTTAGAGCTGTTTATTTCCTTTAGTTTTGTTAAAGGCATTGAGCTTTTCAACAGGTAATACTCAAAACTCCTGTGTATATTTGATGCATTCAACTGAGCAATAAGTATCATAATGCTGAGAGGTAGTTAATATTTTATTATTCATTAATTCATTTATTCCACAATTATTCATCATGTATCTAAATATGCCAAGTTATATTCTAGGAAGGATATTTCTCAAACCAATATTTTTTTCTTACTAGTATATTACCATCATTATGATACTGCTAAAAATGCAAGATTTCCAACTTGGATGAGGCTCTGTTTCCCTATAGAATAAAATGACAGATGGAGATAATTGGCTGAAATTTACAAGAAAAAATATCTCTTTCACCATATTCAAGGGTGAAAAAATGGTTTTGTCTTTCATCCAATATTGAGTTTGGAAGGACTTGGAAGTAGAGGTCAGCCTTAGTGTTGGGTAGGCTGAGTGGATATATTAATAATGTGTGTTTTGAATGTGGGTAGGGACTACTGTGGACCAACCTAGACATTTTTAATGACAAGATCAGTGAAAAAACTAAAATTTATTTATTAAAAGGAGGATTCCTTCAACTAGCCATTTGACTTTACTGATATGCAATTGATTCACTCTGAAGAAGAAATTGATATCTACATACCCATTGATTACCAAGCATTCTGTATAAAATGGAATATATATAGTTTATTTATTTCCTAAATATTTAAGACAATGCCAGACATGTTAGTGAAATACTAGATCCCAGACAGACAGTCATAATTTTAACAAATTTTGATCTATGGTGATTCAAAAATTCCCAGTAGATAGTTTCTAAATACAAAAAAGATCAACAATCCACATAATTTATTTTACTTCCCATATGAAAGTCATTGCTTTCTAATTGGATTAACTTTCTTTATACACTGTCTTCCTTTCTTAGATTCTCTGGATCTTAAGACAGAATCCATGTTTAAATTAGTCGTGTAATTCCCACAGTGACTTGCTAGGAGGAGGCAAGTAACTATTTCTTGAATAAATCACTGAGTGTAAAGTTCTGGACTTAAATGAGACTACCCTCTCCAAAGTCTTATAAAAACTCACCTTTCCCTTTTAAATCCACATCCACCATGATAAGATGGTAGCAAAGCTTGTGGAAATTGATGAAAGTTCTGCCGTCATTATAATGCTCAGATTTACTTTGAAAGGGAACTGAAATCAGCCACTGAGAACACTCTAAAACCTCTACTAATTTTAGGTCATTAGCTGTTCTTCTTTAAGAATGTTAAACCATTCTCAAATAAACTTTTTTAATGTTGTTCTAAAACATATGCCTCTGCCTAGCCAAGTCATTTAGAAGTTCTTCCTTTCTGAGAAGCTAATTCATCATATTTTCAGTTAAAAAAAATTTTAGTCCAAAACATGCTTAGTGTTCAGAAACTCCTAAAAAAAAAAGAGAATGTCAACCTGACTAGTATCTAATTTAAAACCTGTTTTTGGATGTTCTGCCCTCAACAGAAAGCTGTAATTTGGGTACTGACCGTGCAAATGAACAAAAGCTAAAAGGGGGCCACAGGAAGACCTGACCAAGATATTTTTTATTTAAAACACTAAAGTTAGAAGAAACTTAAAGTGCTTATGTTCTAACACAATAAAGAGACTAGTTAAGATATCCTGCAAACACTAGATGAGATTTGATACTTGAAAATCTAACTGAAAGAAATAAAAGGAAAAATTGTAAATTCCATTATTAGCTCCTCTTGTCTTACCCCTCTTTTTTAATCACTAGAGCACAGCTAAAAACTTTTTGAAATGAAAGGCAGACGCTGTAAAATGTGCAAGTTTTCTGAATCGTGGATCTGCACTTTTTTTTTTCCTAATGCAGTCTTTTGTTTCTTACTTTGCCCATGGTTTTTCATTAACTTGTCTACTATGTGCTGATTTTAGATTCATTTCAAAGACTTTTATATATTTTCTTTCTTTATGATAGGAAATGATTGATCAACTCACTCATTCTCTCTTATTTTTCATGGTGATGGGCTAATATCCTATAGAGTCATTTTTTAAATTATGTTTTAGGCTTACATTACTGCCTTCCCATACACATAACAAAGAAGGGGACTACTAGCTACAACACAGCTTCTAATGGATTTAACCTAGATTAATCTGTCATAAATCTGTAACCCTTGAGAGTCAGTTTGTAATTAATCTACACACTATATCTTAAAGCAAAGCTGAGAATCTATATAAAGTTAGTGATAAATATAAATTCTTCCATAGGTCACACATCAAGCTGAGAGACTCATTATCTTTCTCTATTTTGTTTTCCTTTTTTTCTTTATTTTCATTTTTTTCTTTCTTAATTTCCTCCTAATCTTTTCTCCTTTCCCCTTTTCTTTGTTGCCATCCCCTTTCCCCTGCCTTTTACTGTTCTTTCCTCCCTACTTCTCTCCTTCCCCCTATGTATTCTTTCATCCTTTTTCTTTTAATTCGCTTGTCTTCCCTGACTTTCCCACTATTTTTCTTAGTTAAAGTTTTCTTCTATTACTTTTCTTTCTTTGTATGTTTTCCCATCTCTATGTTATATTTACCACATGTTCACAGAGACTAGGTAGGCATTATGGAAAAAAATAGATGATAAAATGAAGATACTGGCCTGCTTCCTTATTCCTTTCATTCTGTTCTTTCTTAAACATGTTTATTAAAAATATGTTATGTGTATGTGTCTAGTAATGTGAGGTACAGAATTGTGTTTTTCTTCACAACATTCCTAGAAATGTTTAGAGAAGCAATGGTTAAACAAAGTTAATTAGCTTGTAACAAGTTTATACAATGAGTGGTTGGATTAGAACGTAACCATCTACTAAAGAATCCCCAGCTTAGGCAAATTCTTTATACCTTTTTCACTTTCTAGATTTCTTTTTTTAGGCAAATCACTTGACAACTGTTTCATAATTTTAGCCCTCTGAGAATGGGCACAACACTTGCCTCTTTATCTTCTCAGTAGAAAAGATGACCTAGTCTCTAGATGGTGATTATGGTGATGATGCTTCCTTGCCCTTATATAGCTTTGTGTGTACCCAAAGCTGTCCTTATCACTTTATATTGATAAATTCAATCCCTTCAGAGTGACAGCTTAGCTATTAATCTTAATGAACATTGCTGTGCTGAGTATAATTAGCACATGGTCACTATTCACAGGGCTTCCCAGGTGGCACAGTGGTAAAGAATTCCCTTGCAATGCAGAAGATGCAGATTCCACGCCTGGTTCAGGTAGATCCTCTGAAGGAGGAAATGGCAACCCACTCCAATATTCTTGCCTGGGAAATTCAGTGGACAGAGGAGCCTATCAGGCTACAATCCATGGGGTTGCAAAGAGTCAGACACACCTGAGCGACTGAGCATGTGCATTATTCCGTATTTAGACAAAAAGATGTCTCTGGGCTATTACAAGTTTGTGCAAATTGCGTCCTTTTTTTCCATGTCCAAGTGCTGCAAGGAAAAAAAAAAGAGGACATTTTCAACTAAACTCAGTTTAAGTTGAATAGAATGTTGATTTAAGACAAATTTGAGAAGAGGAAGCAATATATATGACTTAGCAGGCTATTTATTTTTAATATAACAGAAAAGCACAAGAAAGGAAGGAAAAGTGAACATATCAATAGCTATGGACAGTTTTCTTCAGTATAGAGGAACAAACCAGAAGGACTTAAAAATTCAAGAATAATTAATTAAAGAGTAACTTATTTATTTAGTGCTGATATGCTAGGTTTGCACTAAACAGCATTGTAATATTCTGTGGATGCTTAGCTATTTAAGATATTTTATTTCTACAGACTTCTTATGTCCCTGTATCTCTTGAGGTACAGTCAGGAAAATATGATTAATAGCTGATAAATTATAGTTGTTATTAGTTTTCTGTATTGAGAAAAACATTCCCAAACTCCAAATAGGAAGGAACCACACTGAACATTTTAGAACAATTGCCAGGGAGGAGGTAAGACATATCACACACCAAAAATTATTTATTTTCAGTTACTTAAAACTTTTTATCATTTGAAATAGTCAAATCTAGCATGATGACAGTGGCTCGGTGATCCTCTGTAGTTCCAATTTGTAGCAAAAGAAATGTGGATCTCTTCACTTATCCACAAGATAGCTGGTTTAATCATCTTTCCCAGCAGGAAAAATTTATTGTGCTTCTTCTTGGCTGGTAGTGTGTGTGTGTGTGTATGTGTACACTCAGTTGCTGAGTCATGTCCGACTCTTTGCAACACCATGAACTATATAGCCCTCCAGGAATTTTCTATCCATAGAATTTTCAACAGGCAAGAATACCGGAGCGGATTTCCTCTTTCAGGTGATCGAACAGTGTCTCTTGCATTGGTAGGCAGATTCAGTGGCAACCCACTCCAGTATTCTTGCCTGGAGAATTCCATGGATAGGGGAACCTGGAAGGCTACAGTCCATGGGGTCACAAAGAGTTGGGCATGACTGAGCGACTAACACACACAGGGTTAAATATTCAACATCAGCATTATTACATCTGAATCACTATTTACTCAGAAGTTTTTTAATGCAAAGAAGGAGAGTCAGGTCTGATGCTGACTATTTTGGAATATTTAGCTCTAACTATCTGGACACACAATAAGCACAAGCATGTTTTATTTTACTAGTTTCCCATATTCATGAATAATGTATAACTAGTCATACTTCTCAGATCATCTTCATTCTGAATCCTCAACCTGACTGCAATTCTTAAATGCATTTAATCATGCCAAATCCCTGTGTGTTCTTTGGAAGCCATATAGGCATATCATGAGCAGATAATTAGTCCTTATTTTGACTGGACAACATTTTAAATAGTTAAATGACATTTCTTAATACAGCCTAAAGGAGAAATGAATCCCTTAAGTCACTGCTAGCTTTTATTCAGAGAGGCAAGTTCTCCTTGACAGTTACTTTAAAAGACAAGTCGTCTCTAGATATCTGTTTTCCCTTTTAAATTCTCTTGCTTTTGCACTTAAGCTCTGCATTATTTAGGCTAGTTAACATGCAGAACAGAAAGCTGTTTCTTAACTTTTTCCCCTTCTTTTGAAGATAATTTAATTCACATTAACTGAGATTCTGCACCTTTTATACTTTCTGATCTGTTTAAAGATTCTTTAAACTCTTCTTTTTTTCTTTTAAATGCTGATACACTTGTAAAGTCCACCCAAGTAATAATTTAAAGATTATATTGTGTTAAAGGCACATAATCTCTTTAACTTTCTCAATTTTACCATCTTTTCATGGCCTCATATTTTTTTAAAGCAGCAAATTAGAATTTAAGCAATAAAAATGTGATTTTAAAGTGAGAAAAATAATAATTATGTAAAAATGGTTTCTTTGGGAGAAATGAGAGATTATANTATACCTAGTTAAGTAGATGACAGAGTACTAATTATTATTTACAGCCTTTAATATTGTATTCTTGCAAGTAACAATAGATTGTTTCAATTAACATTTAAAAGCTGGTAATTATAAAATATAATGCTACTTGTCAGAAAAATCGCTAACTTATGTACACGTACTCTTTGAAATTACTCTGTATTTCTTCTTCTCAGTTTCCAGTAATATGCATTTTTGACATTTATTGATTTAAATAATTTAAAAATAAACTTAAATGATGTCTTTTTTCACAAACTATTTTGGGGCTTTATTTAAAAGATATCTCTTGGCACTCTAACTGATAATGCAAAAACATGAATTTTAATCTTTCACGTGTGAAAGAGGGCTTCCTAGGCGGTACTATTGGTAAAGAACCTGCTTGCCAATGCAGAGACATAAGAGATTAGGGTTTGGTCCCTGGGTCAGGAAGATCCTATGGATGTGGGCATGGCAAACCACTGCAGTATTCTTGCTTGGAGAATCCCATGAACAAAGGATCCTGGCAGACTGTAGTGTATAGGGTTATACAGAGTTAGACATGGCTGAAGTGACTTAGCTCACATATGTGAAATATTTTATATATTTCTGTACAATTAAAATATTCTAAAAATGTAAACTTTTGCCATCTTTAATTATACCAAAAAAAAGAACATTTATAAAAATATATATTTTTTGATAATTTGGAGTCAATATTTTCCCATATAAATATATGTGTGGAAAAGACACATAGAACAACAGTAATGATAGCAGTAGAAAAATATACAAAGTGTTTCTATATGTATATCCTTATGCAAAGCACTCAACATGTTTCTCTCTTTTAATCCTCAGAACAACCCATGAGATAGATGCCATTAAGTAACTTGCCCGGGGTTACTTTGCTGATAAGTGGCAGAATGTGAACTCAATCAGACTTCCTTTGCTTAGATCCCAGGGTGTTAATCACACTGATTCATTGATTCCCACTAGTGTAGGAATGAAAGTAAAGATTTTCACAGTGAAAGTAAAAGTTTGCACTGTGCACGGTTCCTTGGTTTGGGCTCCAAGATACTGTTACGAAAAAGTGTGACGTGTATTAAGTATACTTGAAGGCACCACTTTTACCTCATTCTCTTTTAATATACATACATTTTCCTCATCCCTACATGTTAAATCTCAGCCTCATGGATTGCACCTATATGTTCTCAAGTCATCTAAAAATATGTGTGTCAATTACCTGATTAATACAGGGTTAAATAAGTATGGGTCAAATATCTCTTTGTGTTCATTTTCTCTTAAGAAATCAGTACAGTCAGGTTTTCTTTCCAAATTTAACCAACCCAATTGTGATTAGTATGTCCTACATAATCTCTTTGATGCTTTGTTTGCTAGAAATAACCATCATACTTTTTTCTTCTATTCTTAAAGCATTTATTTCCATTTCTCACATTTACCTCACCAAGGAGTGGCTTGGCATCTCCCATTCTCAGATGTTCAGCCCAGCACACTATGGTTTCCAAACTTGGCTTTTCTGTCTCTGGGATGACAGTGATCCCAAACCTCATAATTGAGGTGTCTTTTTACCATGTAGAACTACAAATAGACCAATATTGTGAAGATGCAACCTTTTCTTAGCTTAATATGGCTTTAATAATAGGAGAAGTTTGAGGCTTTTTACCAACATAGTAATTTAAACTCCTTATTTTGACTTAGATACAAAATTCTTCATCCATTCAGAGACCAACTGAGGGATAGCTGTGAGAGAAACAGCCAAGAAAAACAGTCATTTCCCAATACCATTTTGGTCCTGGAATCTCTACACACATGCCTCTTGAGCTTTCACCTTTCTGTCTGTTCAAACTAAAAATGTTCTCCTTATTTCAAGCTGAGTCTATTGAGATTCTTAGTATACATGAAGATACTGTTTTTCCACCTTTCTTCTCCTATGGATAGGAAAATGCTTTTCTGCTTTAACTCAGCTTAGAGATAGATAATTCTTTTCAAGCTTATGACACGAGTTTACAGTATGTTAATGTGTTATTAATTGAAAGGGAGTATGTATAACAGTTAACAGCAGAACATTAAAGTCAGAATGTCTGCGTTTGCAACCTCATTCTTTCATTCTCTAGATGCAAATTGTGAAAAACTCATTTAACTTCTTTATGCCTTACTTTCCTCATCTGTAAAATGGGGTCAATACACAACCTGTCTCACAAGATTGCTGTGAGAATTGAATGAACTAATATATGTTTTAGAATAGTTCCTGATATATCAATGTTTCCTGAGTGAATGAATATACTTTTTCAGGTTCAGTTCAGTTCAGTTCAGTCACTCAGTCATGTCCGACTCTTTGCGACCCCATGAATCACAGCACACCAGGCCTCCCTGTCCATCACCAATTCCCTGAGTTCACTCAGAATCACGTCCATCGAGTCAGTGATACCATCCAGCCATCTCATCCTCTGTTGTCCCCTTCTCCTCCTGCCCCCAATCCCTCCCAGCATCAGAGTCTTTTCCAATGAGTCAACTCTTCACATGAGGTGGCCAAAGTATTGGAGTTTCAGCTTTAGCATCATTCCTTCCAAAGAAATCCCAGGGCTGATCTTCAGAATGGACTGGTTGGATCTCCTTGCAGTCCAAGGGACTCTCAAGAGTCTTCTCCAGCACCACAGTTCAAAAACATCAATTCTTCGGTTCTCAGCCTTCTTCACAGTCCAACTCTCACATCCATACATGACCACTGGAAAAACCATAGCCTTGACTAGATGGACCTTTGTTGGCAAAGTAATGTCTCTGCTTTTCAATATGCTATCTAGATTGGTCATAACTTTTCTTCCAAGAAGTAAGCATCCTTTAATTTCATGGCTGCAGTCACCATCTGCAGTGATTTTGGAGCCTCAAAGAAATAAAGTCTGACCCCTGTTTCCACTGTTTCCCCATCTATTTCCCATGAAGTGATGGGACCAGATGCCATGATCTTCATTTTCGGAATGTTGAGCTTTGAGCCATTTTTCACTCTCCACTTTCACTTTCATCAAGAGGCTTTTTAGTTCCTCTTCACTTTCTGCCATAACGGCAGTGTCATTTGCATATCTAAGGTTATTGATATTTCTCCCGGCAATCTTTTTTTTTTTTTTGGGGGGGGG
>SJYQ01001297.1:167930-201863 GCA_006410935.1 Redunca redunca | reverse complement strand
TCCTATTTGGAACCAGTCTGTTGTTCCATGTCCAGTTCTAACTGTTGCTTCCTGACCTGCATATAGGTTTCTCAAGAGGCAGGTCAGGTGGTCTGGTATTCCCATCTCTTGAAGAATTTTCCACAGTTTACTGTGATCCACCCAGTCAAAGGCTTTGGCATAGTCAATAAAGCAGAAATTTTTCTGGAACTGTCTTGCTTTTTCGATGATCCAGAGGATGTTGGCAGTTTGATCTCCAGTTCCTCTGCCTTTTCTAAAACCAGCTTGGTCATCTGGAAGTTTGCGGTTCACGTATTGCTGAAGCCTCGCTTGGAGAATTTTGAGCATCACTTTACTAGTGTGTGAGATGAGTGCAATTGTGTGGTAGTTTGAGCATTCTTTGGCATTGCCTTTCTTTGGGATTGGAATGAAAAGTGACCTTTTCCAGTCCTGTGGCCACAGCTAAATTTTCCAAATTTGCTAGCATATTGAGTGCAGCACTTTCACAGCATCATCTCTCAGGATTTGAAATAGCTCAACTGGAATTCCATCACCTCCACTAGCTTTGTTCATAGTGATGCTTTCTAAGGCCCACTTGACTTCACATTCCAGGATGTCTTGCTCTAGGTGAGTGATGTTACAATAATAGTGGTATCTACCTTCCCTGAAACTGAAACCTTCATGCCAGCTTTGTGAAGGAAAGTTCATCTGTTATTTTCTCTGCATAGTGGAAATTCCTCTGAATTCCCCTATCCTGCTTCCACTAGTCCTTGGCTTATTTGCGGAGAGAGAATATTGACAAATTAGCAACATTTTCACCAAATGATTCACTGAAGTACTCACGGGGTACAATCCAATGATTAATATAGTACACGTGAATTTTAAGTACGTCATTTAAAGGAAATTCCCAAAGCATATGCCTTAGTGATCTTAGTGATGATTTTCATTGCAATATTTGTAGTTTTATCCTTTTTTTTTCTTCTTTGTTTTTGGTATAAAATTGACACATTTGAATTGTACAAGACTCAGGGCAAAACACAAAGCTTGAAAAGGTTAATTCCATCCAACCAGTCTTTTTCGCCTAAGATCCAGTGAAGCTAATTCATTGAACACATGGAAAAGTTTGTTTACGCCATGAAACCTCTTTTCCTATGAGATGCCCACTACTGGCCAATTCCAAACCGAAAACATTGGCAGGAAAAAAAAAAACTTAAATAAAAAGCATGCTTGGCAGATGGTAGAGATAAATAGTTGATCACCACTGTCTGCTAATCTCACTGTATTCTGCATTGTTGCATTACCATAATTTTGCAACAATTATCTGTGAAATTATGTTGACTGTTAAGCGCTGATTCATGCATTTCTCATGTCATCTGCAGAAGAGATGACATGCTAATGGCAGTCCTGAATTTTTTTTCACTCTGAGTTTGTTAAGCGCAGACACATTTTACTTAAAAAAAAAAAAAAAAGAAACCTAAATGTATGTAATTTGACATTGTGACAGATTAATACTTAAGCATTAGACCAGTGGTACAATTAGACAACTTAAATGTGTCCTACATCTTAATGTCTACATGACTTTTAAGAAGTCACATTAAGTCCTCCTTTTTTTAAAGAGTCTGTTGCCATTTTGCTGATTGAAATAAAGTCTATCAGAGGATTTAACTGGATTATGAGAAGGCTCATCACAATTACACATAATTCTAGGAAATTGGAATCTAGGGAATTAACTGTAAATTCAGAATGTCTCTAAGAGACTGTATTTACAGTAGACTTCCTGAAGTGATTATTGAGGATGTGACTAACTCATTCTTTAAGTTATCTGAATTCCTTTTTAATAAGGATAGCACTGTAGTCTCTAAAGTACAATTTGAAATGACAGCTAAAAGTACAATTTAAAATTAACTTGACATTGTGTGCATATTAAAGTTACGTTTTGTGTTAGATATCACAGAATATATAACTTCTTCAGAAATATACTGATTTCCATGTGGCATTATTTAAATTATAAATTCAATGTGGCCCAGAAAAAAATGTCTACTTTATAAGGGGACCAAGTACATATATATAAATATACATATCCTTATTGAAAAATCTACAATTAAATACTTGCAAAATAATGTGAACATAGTATGAACCAGTTATAATCTCACAAGTAGCTTCAGCCACCAACAAGGTGATCTTGATTCTCTGTTTGAAAAGCACTGATCTAAACTGCCCATGATCCTACTCACTTAACATGTACCCATAAGGTCACTATGAAAAGGCAAATAAAATGTGTTGAACTGAAATAGGTTGGCAAACTGCCTACAATAGTTCCTATTAAAATACACCCACATTACAAGAATGAGAGAAGAGAGCTTTCTTCTTTTCATTTTCCATCACATAGAATACCTCTCCTTCGTGCTTTGAAATTTCTCTTCTATGATACAAGCTGTGTATAAGCCAAAAATAAATTTCATTTCCCAAGTTTATTATTGAAAGATTCTTGTAACTGCCAACCAGAGGTCCTGAAAACATTAAAGTAACTATAAAATAGCTACCACTTGTGAGCAAAGAAGCTTAAAAAATTAGTTCATATGTGTAGTCTTGTGACTACTAAGTATAAGCTTTTCTCATTAGACTTTACTTTGCACCCACTACTGCTTCTAGTGACCCCACTAGCCTGCCCAGGCTGAGGACTGCATTTTGTTCTGTAAAATATATCCATGGGCTACTTCAATCAATTGCATTGTTCTACTGGGAAATAAATCTTAGCTAGAGAAATTATAGGACAGGCTGTGAAAGGGGGTAAGGAGAGTGAGCAGGTAGAGAAGTTTATTCAGATCTGTATATAGCAAACAAACAAATAGAATCTACTTCACCTTCTATGCTTGGCCAATTGCATTGTGTTTGTAATTGGCATATGTCCTTATCCTCCTTTTACCTGTGGCCATTGTGGAGTTAGACAGAATCATCAGAGACGATTTGCAATCTGTTTCCCCACCATGTTTTTCATCCATCATTCAAAAAGCACATATTGATTATATTACCAGCTTGGTCCTACTATCCCACGTACACAGTTTAGTAACTTGTGAAGTGAATTCTAGCCACAGGGAGTAACCTTTTACAGGAAAGTCACATGAATGGGTAGCAGATTTCAGTGCAATGTATTAAATGCTATGGTAGAGAGAAACATGGGCTTCCCTGGTGGCTCAGTGGTAAAGATTCTGTCTGCCAATGCAGAAGTCTTGGTTTTGATTTCTGGGTTGGGAAGATTCCCTGGAAAAGGAAACAACAACCCACTCCAGGATTTTTGCCTGGGAAATCCCATGGACAGAGAGAGAGAAACTTGACAGGCTACAGGCCATGAGGTCACAAAAGAGTCGGACACAACTTAGCAACTAAACAACTACAAGGGAGAGACACATAATGAAGACTAGAGCGGCAAAGAGAAGTCAGAATTAGACAGCCTGGTTAGGCGAAATCTCAAAGTTGACATGTTGAAACTAGATTTTGAAGGATTTGTGGGAGACAGATAACAAGCCAAGGAATAGCAGAAGAGGCAGCACATTAGTGCCATGAAGACATGGAACAGGAAGGGACTTTCTAGAAATGACAACTACAGTAGGTCTGTTGAAGTGGTAAAAGGGAACATGTAAGAAGAGAAAGAGATCAGGGTTAAGAGTAGGCAGGATTCAGATCTTGAAGGAATTTCTATGTAGAAATACAAAGTTTGAAACTTATACTGATTTTTCAGAAGAGAGTTTTAAACTAGGGAGAGATTTATTCTACTTATTGTTCTTAAAATATCATAAAGGTGTTCTTTATTAGAAGCTCTCCTACTAATTACTAAGAGGGAACAGGCTTAACAGAGACAAATATGACACAAGTAATAAATATCAGGAAATCACAAAAGCATCATAATAATTTGACAGAGACTTCATTAAGATCGAACCCTGGTACCTGGTTCTCCTTCCTGTATGTTATGCCAAATTATTTTTCTTTTCTCTTCTTGGGAATCCCACTACCCAAAGAGAAAAAGCCTTAATAATCCCAGAGACTGCTCTAGCTGAGGAACTAACTAGGAAGAAAATGGTATCACTCAGAAAGATGAGCTGTTAGTACTCTGCTGGACTTTGCTGAATGGTCAGATACAAATAATTTAGACAATTAGATACTAAGGTATAGCCAAATTTTAAAAAATATTAAAAAATTCCTGAACAGAGTAAATACAACACAAAAATCAAAGTTTTTCTACTCCAATCCCTCCAATGGATAAGTATGGGTACAGTAAAGTTGCTCAGTCGTGTCCGACTCTTTGCAACCCCATGGACTGTAGCCTACCAGGCTCCTCTGTCTATGGGATTTTCCAGGCAAGAGTACTGGAGTGGGTTGCCATTTCCTTCTCCAGGGGTCTTCTCAACCCAGGGATCGAACCATGGTCTCCAGCATTGCAGAGAGACGTTTTACCATCTGAGCCACAGGGAAGCCACATAAGTATGGGTAGAAAGGACCCAATGCTTCAAGTCTACTCTGATCTTCCCCTGACCTTCCTCTGACAAGTGGTGGGAGTATATATCTGTTGCTTATTGAAAGTGTAACAAATTACTAAAAGCATAGTGCCTTGAAACAACAAAAATTGTATCCTCTTATAGTTCTCTACCTGAAAAGTCTGACGGGGGTCTCTGGGGGCTAAAATCAAAGTCTCTGCAGTGCTGCCTCCCTTTCTGGAAGCTCGAGGAGACAGTCTGTTTCCTTACCTTTTTCAATTATTAGTATGTGCTCACATCATTTGTTTTATAACCTGCCTCCTTATAATATCCCTATTTTAAGGACAGTTTATTAGGAAATTTAATGGCTCCTGCCACCTTAATTCTCCTTTGTCCTGTCATCTAACAGGCTCACAGATTCTGGGGACTAAGATGTAGATATTTTGGGAGGAAACCATCTTTCTGCCTACCATAGTAAGGTGTGGGCGCAGGATGGCATTTGCAGCATCACACGGGCGTTAGAAGTGCTGCTGAATTCATGTGGCATGAAAAGGAATAATGCAAGCATGAGAGGATCTCCAAAGCTTGCTCATCCTCCCATCACAGGCTCCAAGGGAGGATCAGCAGCGAGGCTTTGCCACTCTCCGAAGAAATCGGAAGTAAATAAAGGAAAACATTTCAATGAGCAGCAAAAATCAATGAAGCAAACTGATCCAGTGTTGCTTCATTGATTTCCCCCACTTGAACTGCTCACTGAGTCCTGTTTGCTAGTCATCAGAAATCATTTCCTTTTTTTCCCTTTGATTTACCTGCTCTAAGGTCCCAAGCTCTTCAACACTCTTTTGGTCCTAAATGTGATGGCCAATTTTAGTTTTAACTGATAAACTTATTGATGAGAGTAAGGAGCCAGGATTCTAATAGTTTTAAAACTCTCCTCATAAATGATGTTTCAGCTCCTATTAAAAGCTTTCAGAACCTCACCTCTTAAAAGTACTTCTGAACTCAAGACTTTTGTGAAACCTTCCTCAGTAAAGAACACAAAAGAGGAACTCTTTGTCTTTCTTCTCAGTCACAATAACTAATGGAATTCTGTTACTACTCAACTTCTTGTTACAGGATTGTTTTCAATAGATAAGCCATTGTATGATTATGATACATTTCAATAGGTAATTCCATGCAAATAACCTGAGAATGTATTTTTTAAATGGTTATATCATTACAATAATTGTATAGTTTCAAAGGATCACTACACTGAAGGAGAACATGAACAGGTATTGTGACTTCAGCCGCGTATATACAATGGACTATTACTCAGCTGTAAAAAATGAAATATCGATATCATATGTTATATGGAGAAGCAAAGATAAAATGGGCACTCCTTTAAGACTACCATCCAAATATAATATTCTTACAGTTAATAGAAACTTTATATATTNGTATATATTATTTTTAGATTAAATACCCATTCTAAAAGTTAATATTTATTGTAGGATATATATTTTATAATTTTATAATCAATATTGAATCACTGAAGATTTAAGGTCATTTCTGGAAAGTGATTCTAAATATATACTTTCAATTCTTTGACAAGTACCCACTTTTCACTTTACCATAAAATTAATGTGCAGTGGCTATCACATTTTATTAATTAAAAACTCATCTGGATTATTATTGTTTTGTATATAATTCCTGCATGACAAGAATTCATTAATTCATCTCCCTTCTCATGGTGAGTGAAGATCCAGCTGTTCACGATTCAAGGCACTGGTGCAAATAATGGATATAGGTTCTACAAAAGAAAATACATTTCAAGTTAATCAGCAACTTGATCAGCAACCAGTAAAATCTACCCACAGTATTAAGCTGCTATCAACACAAAGCTTTATAAATTATCGGGGGGTTTTAGATAGAGGCATTTAAATGACTTACCTGCAATATTAACATAACCAAACCTAAATTATTTTCTTCACTTCTATACATGTGTTGCAGAATTTGTTTTTTATTTGTTTGTTTTAAATCTTTCTGTCACTGAAGGCCAATTTATCTACCACATGTAAAATTTCTAAATTTCAAGGATAGATTATTATTTGTGAAATATTTCTTAATCATTGATTTAAACTCAAAGAAAAAATGTATAAATGTAAAAATTCCATCTATCAAAACACTGCACCCCTAACTGGTATCTTGAACTCTACTCAAATTTTTATGCAAATTTTATGGGCACATATCTGAGTTTATGGAAGGAGGCAATGCTTCTAACTTTTCATTAGATTACTAGTCTATGACACCCAAGCAAATAATTTCTAACTAAAAGAAACCCAAGAGACTAGAAAAAAAAAATCATGAAAACTTTGATTGTTGCAGTGGAAAAGCAACCATGAATGGCCTGAATGACCAGAATTCCATCTATTTTCAGTGGGATAATCAATTTTTAACTTGTGTAATAAATATCCTCAATCTTTTTTGGGTTTTATAAACTCTTCAGATCAATATTAGAGCATCTCCACATTTTCCAGCACTTCTTTTCTTTACTTTCACTCTCTTCCCTTAATATTCCCTTAACCTCCACTACCTCACCTCAGATTTTGCATTTGTGAAGAGTGAAATCAAAGTGAAGCCCCATCTTTGAAGTGCATAAATAGATCACTCTCCAGCAGTCACCATACATTTTTTTTTTTTTTTTTTTTTTTTGCTGTAGTGCAGTTTTAATGTGCCAACTAGCAGAATCATGTTTGAGTTGATTCAGCAGGACTGCTTGAAATCTGGCCTGCAGTCTCCACTGTATATGATAATACCACATTCAGAATGACATTGGTCTAAGCCTCAGGGCAGTAAATGCTTCTTGAGATACATTCAATTGCTATTTAACTGAGTTTAGCCTAAGGTCCAGAGAAAAGTTGCTGATGCTTTCAAACATGTTTAAACATTTTAATATTGTCTTGGCATACCAGCCCAAAGTAACCCTAACCCTAACCCTAAGGTCCAGAGAAAAGTTGCTGATGTTTTCAAACATGTTTGTGAAAAATATGTGTAGGTGAAAAATCTACATTCTTAGGTGAAAAATCCAGTAAAATCCTGTAATCACAGGACCAAAATTTCCAGATTTTTATGGGAGCCCTTTGCTTGAACTTCAAATTAAATGTACTTACGTCCTTGAAAATGTTTATTCTTTCTATAATATTGTTCAGTTTTTTGCCCATGATCAGAAGACATAAAAGTAGAATATATTGTTTCTGTATCTCAGGCTGTTTTTTTTTTTTTTTAATCACAGATAATATAGTATATCCATGTACATAACCTCAGAGATCTGTTGCTCAAGGAATTCTCCTGACCCTCTAAACAAACAAAAACAAACATAACTTAGGAGCTTCAAACAATAAAGAGTGATTGCATTCCATTTTTCTGTGGTTTGACTATTGATTCTTCGGCAAGTTTTGTCTGGATCACTCATGAGGCTGCCATCATCTGGGGGGTTGGCTGGGGGTAGGCTCTCCTGGACCAACTGAAATAGCTGAGTCTCTCTCTTTCTCTCTCAAAAAGTCTTTCATCTTCAAAAAGGCTAGATCATGCTTTCTGTCAGGATGGAGATGACAGTCTTCCAAGGTCAAAAGCAGAAGCTGCAAGAACTCTTGAGACCTATCCTGAAAATTGTGCAGTGTCTCTCTAGTTGTCAAAGCTAGCCCAGCTTCAAGGGCTGCAGGAACAGAATCTTGACAGAAGTAGTGATATCACACTCTAAAGCGTTATGTATAGGAAGATAAGAGGAATTTCTGGCCTTATTTTGTGACTTAAAACAAGCATATGCATACATCATAAAATCCACAAAACTTGAATGCTTTTGTTTCATAAATTTTGATCTCTGAAAGGTGCACTGAAGGTGAGGTATTTTCCCTGCTTTTTGTTGTCTTTTCTAGATTTTCAAACTCTTAGTCTGAGGTTAGCTTATTACTAATTTTTAACATGTTAAAATGGAGCTCACTCTCTCTTTTTTAATGTTGTGGTCCATGCAGGCAAAGCAAAATAGCAATCCAGGATCTCAGAGGCAAGTCTCTTTCAAATGAAAATGAGCAATTGTGGGGTTGATCTGTTTATGTTGTAAATATAACTGCAACCAACAGAGAATTTGCTGTTCAGTTTTGAGCAACTATGACATACACTGAATAAATCTCCAGCCAAGTCTTAATAAAGAAGTGTTAAGGGGAATATCTGATATGGAGTAACCCGTGACCACCGTACTTTCCTCAGTGGGTGGTAGCTCTGGTATACTGCAGACTCTAGCAGCATAAATCCATGAGTTCTACTGAAAAAATAACTCCAAATACATGTCCTTTTGATTGATGATTACTACTAGATCCACAGTAAGTTATCTGAAACCCTTGAGAACAAATATATCTTAAAAATGGGAATCATTTATATACTAGAAAAGATAATATCATGCATCTATATTATTTGAGGGGCTTCCCTGGTAACACAGCTGGTAAAGCATCCACCTGCAATGCAAGAGACCCTGGTTCAATCCCTTAGGTTGGGAAGATCCCCTGGAGGAGGGCATGGCAATCCACTCCAGTATTCTTGCCTGGAGAATTCCATGGACAGAGGAGCCTGGAAGGTTACAATCCATGGGGTCACAAAAAGTTGGACATAACTGAAATAACTTTCACTTTCCTATTACTTTGAAGATCTAAGAGTCTGAGATAGTGCCTTTAATTAAACACTATTTCTCCTTCAAAACACATATTCACACTATGTGAGATAAATAAAGATGAAAAATAACATTGTATTAAAAGTCAGGTTTATTGTAAATACATGGGGAATAAAAGCTTTTGGTTTTCAAAGCTATTTTAAGAACTGAATTGTGGATAAGGGATTTTCACTTGAAATATCTAATATTTATTGAGGGCCCATTGTATGTCAAAAATTCTATTAAGTTTACCTGTGTTAATACATTTAATCTTCATAATTATCTTAAGTTAATTCATTCTTATGTGTTTTATAAAGATTAGGAAATTTACATGAACCAAATAACTTGTTTAAAACTACATATGTACTAAGGGACAAAGTTAGGATTTGAATTCAGGGATCCTCGTGGTGCCTATTCCCTTAACATCCATTTCATTCAGGGAAGACTGCTGAGAAAGAAAAAAAAAAAAATCTATGTTTTTACATCTCTCCAGGGGCTGTAACCTACTATATACCTAAAATATATACAGCATCAGACATCATATTATAAACTTAATATACATTCACTCATTTATCCCCATAAAAATGGTAGAATAGGTATTATTACTTCACAAATGAGGAACTTGAGGCTCAGAGAAATTATATCCAAAGTCGCACAGATTACACATGATGGACACAGAATGACACTCAAAACAGCTTCCTGTTTTTTTCACAAGTTCCATTGTCCCTTGAAGGAAGCACTCAAGAAAGGTATAGATGAGACTGAAGTAAGGGCTGGTTGGATAGATGACACTTATCTCTTCTTATAATTCAATAGAATCAAGTGATTTCATGATAGATTAGAACATAGTATAGGAATTTTAACCACCTAGTAGTAGATCTGGCTGACGCTTGCATAACTACACCACATTTCCCCTTACAGAAACTTCTGGAATATTCAGAAGACCATCTACTGCTTGCCCGAGGCAATGATTTCTACCTTTTCCATAATCTCTTAACATGCTCACCTTTCTAACCTTCCTAAATGCCCCAAACAGACAAAAGGCAAGGATCTTTTGTTGAGTGTACATGCTAAGTTGCTTCAGTCGTGGCTGACTAACCCTATGGACTGTAGCCCACCAGACTCTTACTTCCATGGGATTCTCCAGGCAAGAATACCAGAGTGGGTTGCCATGCCCTCCTCCAGGGCAATCTTCCTGATCCAAGGACAGAACCTTCATCTCTTATGTCTCCTGCACTGGCAGATGGGTTCTTTACCACTAACGCCACTTGGAAAGCCCTGATCTTTAGATCATTTATATAAAAAGCCAAGTCTAACTCAGTAGCACTTTTTTGATCTTATAACCTCATTCTTAAACTTCACTGACTATAATAATAATGTTCCAATAAAAAGTTTATGTAGTTACTTGTTCCCAGATCTCTTATATAGGGCAAGACAGCTATTTTAAAATAAAGTACTTAATTGAATCATTGGAATAAAAATGATACTTTCATTTGAATTAAATAAAATAAAGTTAATATTAAAATATTAGTTGGAAAATAACAAAATTTATCTGCCTCTTTTGCTGTTGTTCATCTTTTTGTAAAACCTGTGCCTGGTCCACCAAATTCTACCAGAATCAGGTATGTCTCTAGAAAAAGAAGTCTTCAGATAACAAGAAGTCAAGACATGGAACAGAAAAATAAATTCTTAAAAAAGGAAAAAGGAAAATGTGCCTGTGTGACTTTTAGGAAATGGAAATATCTTTATATGTTCAGGGCCTGGAATAGGAGTGGGTGATCAGGATTCTGGCAAAATGCATAACTGAGTCTATCCAAATCTTTACTGGTACAAAGTTGTCTTTAAATGCCTTAACAATTCCACTGATCTCCTGTAATACTGATTCCTCTAAAAGTTTCTGAATTGCATAGGGCAGCTTCTGGAAACATTAAAGGCCTCCTTAAATCTGGACTTTCCTTTGAATTTCTAATGATGCTACATATTATCTGTCACTTCTTGCTGAGGTCATTGTGTAGCAATACCTTCTCACCACCTACTCATCTGCCCTGCCTAGTAAGATGAAGTACATTTCTTTGTAGTTAAAGAACTTGATTTCTTAAATTAGTTATAATTTCCTTCACATTAGGAAATGTGAATTCAACCTTTAAACAGGTTGAATTATTTTTAAAGTATTTTTAAAATATTTGTCTTCATGACATCTCTTTCCTGTGATGCTCAGATTTTTTTTTCTCTTTCTTAGGAGACTGTAACTTTTTCTTATGGTTATTGGTAGCAGTAATTGACCTCTAAATAACTCCGCTGTTACATTTTAAGAAGGAGCAATATGGTGTTATGAGAAACACTAAAGTGAAAGTCAAAACACTTGCTCTTTGGCTTCAACTCTCCCATAGTCTCGGAGAAGACAATGGCAACCCACTCCAGTACTCTTACCTGGAAAATCTTCTGGACAGAGGAGCCTGGTAGGCTGCAGTCCATGGGGTCGTGAAGAGTTGGACACGACTGAGCGACTTCACTTTCACTTTTCACTTTCATGCATTGGAGAAGGAAATGGCAACCCACTCCAGTGTTCTTGCCTGGAGAATCCCAGGTATGGTGGAGCCTGGTGGGCTGCAGTCTGTGAGATCTCACAGAGTCGGACACGACTGAAGTGACTTAGCAGCTCCCATAGTCTGATCCCCTCACTACTTCCATCCTCCTTGCTGTTGGGTTGAGGTGATAAGTAAGAGGGAAGAAGTTCAGGGAATTTTTTAATTTGTTATACATTGTTTGATATTATGATAGCTGAAAATTCTGTACTTTTGAGGGGATAATTAACTTTACGTCTAAGAACAGATTTTAGCTTTCCAAAGTTATTATATGTAATGTTTCTAGTAAACAGCATAGCTAGCTGAAAGTGGAAAACTCTGTAAATGATGCTAAAGCAACAAGACCTAATGAATACCAGTTTGACTTTCATCTCAAGATTTAATATGATTAAGGGCATGTGAAGGGGGAACCTCTAAGGAACTCACTTACTTATGGAAAATGCTGGTAGAGAATACCATATTTCAATATAGAATATTTTGCTTTTTTAATTATTCAGTACCATGTAAAAAGAGTCATGATTAACTATTTTCTATCTTCACTCAGGTCAAAATGAAAAGGAAGAGTGCTAAACTGAAGTGTGCAATAATATTCTTAGATATAAGAAAACACCTCCTTCAGTGAAAGACTAAGGAGGATTACTATTTATGGAAGATCTGCCTCTAAAATCCGACAAAAAGAGGACATTTTAGCAGTATATCTTTTAAGAAAAGGGGAAAAAAAGTGTGTTTAGTAATTCTGTAAGACCCTATTAACTCCTGTCTTTTAAAAATATATATAATATCTACTTGCATAAATAAAATAAGGAAATATAGAAAAAATACTATTCTACTCATGCCTTCCCTTAATAAATTACATCATAATATAAATTGCATTTGTTAATCATTGGCATTTCTTTTGAACATTTGAGTCATCAAGATTAGAAGTTTTGATTGCTTGTGATGAATCTCTTATAGCCTTTCTTGATTATTTTCTAAATTTGATGACAAACACTGCAACATGTCTCAGCCAATTAGGCTTGTCAAACTTCCACTGTGGTCCTAATCAAGTGTTTGACTTTGGAAATGACAGGAGATCCTTATTAAAAGTCATCCTTCTGGGATACAGATGTGGCAGCCCACATGTGGCTTATGGCACAGAAGATAAGCTGCCCTTCCTTAAAAGCAAAAAGAGGAAATCAATTTTAGCAGGAAATAACCCAGACTATGAAGTAAAGACTGATGGGAATGAACTGAAGAGCATCTCATTTCTAGTAGACTGGAAATTGAGTTAATTTAAATGAATATAATTTTTTATGAGCTACAGGGAGTTCAAGGTACACAAATTAAGTATAACAGGTAGGAAGAGGTGTTAGAGTGTTAAGATATTTTTGTGAGCTATCTCTAAGTGCATCTCCAACAAAGGATACACTAGGTGCTATGAATTTCAGACTGGAAACACAAAGTAATCCCCAAAAGCAGCCACCTGTGTAAGTCATTGTCTAAGTAAATCGTCATACTTAAGTAAACGTAGAGATGTTTAGAGACAATTCTCTATCATCTCTGCAGGGAATGACGAATGACAAACACATTTATAAAGACCTTTTCCTACTTCAGTAGCTAAATTTCTGATTACTGTCTTGTGTCCTTGGTAGGCACTCTCATAGGAGAAAAAGTAAAACTTGAACTTATTAAGGCAGTGAAGAAGAAAAGGAATGTTTAGAGTAAAAAGTAAATCTGATCTCACACTTTGCATTTTATAAGATTTTTTCCTGTTCAAAGCATTTAGGTCAGCTTCAAATAAAGTATCCCAAGACAGGAAATATTCCAAATAACTCAGTTTGCTCATTTAAACTAAGCAGATTACAAAAACCATTCAAAAAATTTGTCAAAACTTTGATTTTTTTTAAATGCATCTAAAATTTGTGTTTGAGAGGCACAGAGGGAGTTTAGCACATACACAAAAATAGGAATGTGCTTTTTCTTTTGATGATAAAATTAATAGGATCTGTCCACTTAAAATCAAAGAGCAGCATTTGCAACTGCAATAAATAATTATCTTTGCATTTTGCCTTTGGAAAAGAAAAAAGCAATTCTGGATTTCCCATGAAGAACAATGGCATTTTCTTGCTGAACTCTGAGCACATAGCATAAAAATCTCAGGTCACAGTGGTTCAAAAATCATTAAACTGACAAATATCAATATTTCAGTTAGCCACTCATTACTAAAGTGAAAAAAATGACATGCAAGATTGGACTGACTTGATTTAAGAGTTTCAATGATGTGAAACTTGTAAAATAGCCTAATCCAAATGATAACCAAATGAGAATATCATTTTATACTACAGGAATTGATGTGTGGAGGCAAAAGCAGTAGGTTTAAATATATTGGGAATAAGTTAAATAACCCCCTCTTTTATTTTAAACCAGTCTACCAAGGATGCATATGCAAATATCACGGAATTCCTTTGTTGTGAATATATTTGCAGAGGTTAAAATTTGTCAGTCTTTTAAGTCCCAAGCCTTGTAATAAAATGATACCGAACAATATACATTGGAGCACAGTCATATTATGTTCTTTTGTTTGGCAGTAAAAGAAACTGTCAAATATATTAAATACAACCCTAGAGGTTGTTTTCTTAGAATCTGTTGAGGTGAAGCAGGTTTTTCTCTCTCTCACTCTCTTTCTCAAACAAAAACAAATCTGTTAAAAAAATTTGTAATAGTAAGAAAATACATAACAATTCTCCAAAGACAGACACATACAATGATATAACAGCTTTATAGAAATAGAAGATATTTCCCATGGCATTAGGCAACAGTCTTTAATTAGGAAAACGTGTCATTTCATCAAAGCTTTAAGAGTTTGATTCAGTTTACCCAGTACATTGCATTTCACATAGTATTTCCATTCAGCAAACACACTGACAGGTATATTTCTATGTGAACACTCAAGGGACTATCCTACAGCACATTAACAAGGTCATTAACAAGGTGGGACGTGGGGTGGGGTGTGGGCTTGGGTTGGGTAAGTGCTGATTCTACTAGTATGCTCACACTTGAACCCACTGGTACTTTATTTATTTATTTTTTTTACTTTTTAACCACACAATGTGCTGTCAGTTTAGGTTCTACTTCTGAGTCACCCTGATGTTTTATAATATATTTTAAATATAAGGTTTTGCATATTTGCATTCTATGAATAATGTATAAACAGGAAGCAAAGCAATTCAATTGGCAAAAGTACATGATTTCAGGGATAATTTATAAATACAGAAAATTATATTTTTGGATTTAATAACTTATGACTATGGAAAAATTTACTCCTGTACAAATATACTTCCATACTTTATTTCTGTGTGAGAATATGCACACATACCTGTCCTGTAACAAATTCATACACCTGTTGTCTGTTCAACACACACTTAAATTTATCCGTTTGTCCTCTACTCTCTTTCTATAATATTTGAAGTTTTTGCAAAACCTTATGTTTAATGGATATGAAATAAAAACAGTTCTTTGGAATAATAAACTGCAGAGTGTTGAAAAAGGGAATATGGTAAAGGAAAAGTATATGTAATATATTATACAGAACTACCCCTCCCCCACCCAGTTTCATATAGGTCGGAAAAGGCTGTTGAGAAATGACCTGCTTTAAAGGCTCCTTCTCCTCAAATTTCAGATTCAAGACCTCTTCCAGATGTAGCCCTGACTGGGAAGTGTACCCGTGAGTGTGATGAATATGGCCATTCCGACTCCTGCTGGATGCCTGTACGCACTTCTCCAGAGAGGAAGAAGAGCCAGCCCAAACTCTCCACTTTCATGCCTGTTGATGAACGAGGAAGCCAGGAAAAACTGGCTAATGGTGAGGCCGCCATCATGGGCGACCGCAACAGAAACCTCCTGAACAAAAAGTTGACCTCATCCTATGAGACCTTCAGTGCGGCTAGTTTCAGCAAAAATGAGGATGCCAACACTGAGGATATTCCCCTTACAAAAACAGGGGAATACAAGCCATCTCCTGTCAATACTCTCACTAGAAGAGAAGTTTACCTGTAGGCTATACAGAAGCAACAGCAAAGTTCTTTTCATGTATGAGAAGGAGAATAAGGGGTGAAAAACCTTACAAAATGAAACCTTGTAATCAAAAAGAGGGGGCTACCAAAGAGACAAAGCTTTGCCTGCCACTTCTGCCTCCAGATCAGGCCTTTAGTGAGTGACACTGTTCAGCCTGATTGAAATGTACAATGTAGAAACCATCCTTGTTACTTGCATGTCTAACCCCCTCACTGATTCCCCAAACCCTCTTACTCTCTTCCCCGCCCCACTCCAAAAACCAGAAAAGCAAACAAACAAAAAAAGATGGTTGCAAGTTTCTTTCATGGTAACAAGCCTGATTAGCAGAACACACACACTCTCATTATCCCTAAGCTGAAACATGATTTTAGTCACTTTGATTCAGTTCGAATGTCATCCGGTTGATCAGAAAAAGCAGATCAGGTGAAATGTATTTCAGACATATGATCAGAATATGATGAATAAGCGTGGAAGGCAATCTTTCAAACATGAGAGAGTCCCTCTAATGGTACAGTCCTTATAGAGGGGAACTCCAGAAGAAGCGTTTAAGGGAAGATCACAGCTTTAACATTCTAACAAAACCTGAAAAAATAGACAATACCCAGTCAGAGACAGCAGTCCCAAATTGGCATAGGTTGTTTTTCTCAAGTCAGGAGCATCAACGTCAGTTCCATACATTTTACTGAATATTCTTAGTATACATGCTACTTTGATCACATGAATTACACTAGTTATAACTTTTAAAAACTATATATGTTTTTGGAACAGCACCACTATTATCAACTAACAGGAACAATTGTATCATTAAAAGGCCAAAGATCATAAGGCAGATCAGGGAAATCATGGAGTAGATTTGGTCTTGATGTGGAAATCCATGAAGCAACAGAAGTCACTGAACCCAGGCACACAGAGGAAACCCTCAAAAGCCAGTTTATCTTACATTTTCTCTGTACCCAGAAAGCATGAATTTTCTTTGAAAGTTAAGAAATGAAAAAGCCAGTTAGACATATGTTTGGTACTATAATAGGCAATTAGTTGAGATTAAAGTTTAGTTTTGAAAATATTATCAGGGAAGATTCTACTTTTTAATATCATATTTGTGGGTAGGTAGGAAGAGAAAAATACATTGGCATAACAGTCTTAGTTAAGTTTACTATCATCGTTTGAGAATCAGGTTGTACTTACTGGTCTCATCCACATTTGAAATAACCAAGTGCATTTTTTTACATGTTTGGTGTATACTTCCAAGTAACAAAAGTGCATTAATTTTGCATTCTGTGCAATGTAGCACTATCTTGAGACTCACAACTTTGAAACAAGGTGACACCCCTAGTTGACTTTGTCACTAATGTGATTTTGAGCATTGTTTAACATATCTCTTTAACTAATCCAGACTGAACATGAAAGAAATGAGTTCTGGGCAGTGACATGTCTCATGGTATACACATCTCAAAGTTCAAAAATATGCAGTCTTTTTTTTTTCCTTCAGTGTAATATAAAGAAACAGAATATGAAGATTTTAGGGTCACTTCCTCTCCAGAGGAGAATTTAATACAATGGGAAACTAAGCTGGGTCATTCAGAAAAAGTGACAATCCAGGGACAGGCTAGGGGATAACAGGTGAAGAGAGCAAACATTCCCATTACTGAATGTTTGTAACCTAGTTAAGGCATAGCCTTGATGGCTCTTTAGCAAACTGTAGAAACAATGTAGCTCTGGGTAGTTTCATGCTTTGCAGTATTTCTTAGACTATAAAGTGAAGCAACCTGGTATACAGGTTGTTAATTCACTATAGGTCATCAAAATGCTTATATTTGAAAATCACTTCTCTGTTTGGTGGGGTACTCTTTGGGGTCATTTCCTTATACTCTTTCTTAAATGGAGTTTTCATTTTGATGTTAGTTTATGTATAATAGGATGAAAGAAGATATGTAATTGAAGAAAAATCATTGGACTAAAATATCAATAACTGAAAATGTTTATGGTTGATTATTATTTACATTATGGAAAGATGCAATTCTAGTACTTTGTTAGGAAACTGCATTAAAGCAGTTCTGCTTTGTATAATCTGTAAGTACCTATTAAGACAAAATACTTCTAAAGATACTTATGAAATGTATACATATTTTTTCTTGCACGTTACAAAGGAAATATTCAATTGCATAACACAGGTGTGAAACAGACTTTTTTAATGCATTTTTTTCTTTCATGATACACTTGAAACATTAGATAGCTCATTTCACTCTATCTTAAAACCCTTCTGTTGTCTATAAAGCTAATACGGGTCATATGGGACCTTTGGATTAATTGGATCCACATTCCCCAATGACATTTGCACCACATACAAGATAGCCATGTCATCATCATTTAACTCGTGAGCCTCTTTAGAACTAAAATGGGTGTGAAAGAATAAAATTCAGTGTACTGTAAGTATTCGCAGTATTTCTAGTAGAATTAGCTATCATAACATGTTTATTATTATAATGAGCTGGCATGGCACAGAAATCTATTTTGTGTTTGTATGACTTTTATTTTGAATAGGTTAAATCTGGTGCCACTCCATAGATAGAGTGCTTTTGAAAAAAATCTATAAAAAGAAACAAAAAAATAATAAATGAGTGAATGCAAAATAAGCAACTGTGCCTTTTATACCTGTTGTTATGGTAAAAAAACGGTTGTTGGGTTTGGACAATGAGGGGAGATGGGCTATTCCCAACTTTTCTGATCCTGTATATTTATCCATGTTTATTTTCTGAAAATAATAAATAATATATTAAAAATTTGCCTTCTGACAAACTCAGATAGTGGACCAGTCTTAAATATCATTCATGCATAAAACAAAATTTATATAGGCTGCTTAATTTGGTCTAGAAGGCTAATGCATTTATTGTAATAGTAATACAGAAAGAGATTATCAGGGATGAAATCAGTCCATTTTGCAAGGTAAAATACTGATTTACCATTTCTATTCTTTTTTCTTTTGTTGTTATTTTTCTTTTAGCTGCCGTTTCATTTTGGTTCTGCACTATATAAACCATATTTGTTTTCTGTACCCAAGAAGCTCAAGTGAACTTTGCATGCATTATACATTAGGACACATTTATAAATTGAGTAACTATATCAATTTATGTGTATTAAAACATCTTTAGCTTCAATCTAAAATCTGAACCTCCAGATATCATTATGGTTTCTGACTGGCCTGCTGCCTGTGTTTCAGAAAACGAGAGGCACTATTTTTATGGGAAGAAAAACTAAGATGGTACTGAAGATGTCTGGCTGAAAGGTTACCCTAGGAAGCTGTCTTATAGGAAAATAAAACAGAGAGGCCAGAAGAAACTGCCAAGAATCAAACAGCTATCCTAAAACAGACATGAGAAATCTGAAGACCTCAACAGTTTTAGGTATATTGTATCAGCAGTAAATATAAGACGAATTCTTAAGGGGGAAAAACAAAACAAAACAGTGAAGATGATCATAAATATTGTAAAGTTGTTAGTTGTGACCTGGCAGAGGTATATATAACATCTGGAGGAAGGCATCATTTTTTCAGCTACCTAGGGTTTACTTTCAGACAGTTTTTCCTACACTTTAAAGCACTTGCATTCAGTGTGGTACGATCTGTTTGTAATGTTGATCATTGACTATTGTTCTGCTACTTGGATGTTGATAGTGAAGCAGAGGACAATTTATCATCGTTTCTTATGAGTCACTATGCACGCAACTATGCTAAACATGGCGAAATGTATTAAACACTCGTCCAACTATTTATGAAATACTTTACATAATTTAATTTGCTTTTGTACAGTTTTATGTAAATAAATTGCTTGTCTTTTTTGTCTCTGCAAATTAAAATATAACATGGTCAAATGGTTTCACACTTGTAAGTGTGCTTCTCTGTTGACAGGCCCATTCAGTTTTGATTGGAGGAGAAGTGAATGGATGCATATACCAGTTGGATTTTAAATGGTTTGATTTCTGCTAAATTAAGATTGAGTGAGGAAGATAATGCTGCAGTAATTATTGATCTGGAGGGCACTGGGCATAACTGTTTATTATTTTGCCTTGTAATAAAATAGTTGGATTTTTAGGTTTCATCAAAGTAANACTCTAACTATAATGTTTATTTTGTTCATGAAATTGGTATTTATTCAAACAAGCAGCTTTCTCCAATCTAACTCAGAGATTTAAAAAGAGAAAAAAATGACTTCCCTGGTGGTCCAGTGGTTAAGAATTTGCCTTGCAATGCAGGGGACACAGGTTTGATTCCTGGTCAGGAAACCTAAGATCCCATGTTCCATGGGAAAACTAAGACCATGTGCTAAAACCAAGACAGGATGCAGGTAAATAAATACATATTTTTTTTTAAAAGAAAAAGAAAATACTTTCTAAATAAACTAATAGATTGAAAGGAATGTTTGCCACATCTCCCAACTCTTAAAACTTACAGATGTGAAAAAAATAAATATTTTGAAGATGCTTGCCTTCAAGTTTCTCTACCAGTTTTTTCCTCTCTTTTGGTTGAAAATTCCAAGTACTTTATGTTTAATGACACATTCATTCTTAAACCAAAGATATCTTAGTACACTGATTTTCCTGGCAGCCTTCCTTCTCTAAAAAAGGAATTAAGAACGAACTATGGTTAGCAAGTCTGATGCAGGTTGTAATAAAGTAAACGAATGATAAATGCATTAATTTATTTTGTGGTCACCTAATGGTGAGACACAAACATCAGTACATAAATCAATAGAACATAAAACCACTATTTTTCTTTTAAATTCTCAATTTAGATTTGACAAATATATATTACTCTTTACCCCTAGATTGCATTCTTGGGTTAATTGTTTTTTTTAATCATGAACATGTAAAATTACAGTGATACATTTTAGAAAGAAGATAGACATAAAGCAGGCCAACAAAAGTTGTGTGTATTGCTTCTGACTTGTGTGATTATTCCATCACCTCTGATTCCTTAAAGAGTTCCATCTGGTTTCTTAGATGCTTGACAGTGCAACAATATGTCACATACATAACACACATTATGGTTTATAAACATTTTAATAAGTTTATTTGCATAATACCTGCGACATAACCCAAATGATCTATTAGAACAGTCATGTATGAAAGATTTTACTTGCATTAAATTATTTTTAGATTAAAAGCAAATTGAACCCAAAATTCTGCCAGAGTTAACATTTTCACTCCACTAGATTATGTACTAATGAAAACATATTCCATAATTTAGCAAATCACAAAGAAAAGGAACTCTCCCAGTTTACCTGAAAAAATAGGCATTTGGTAAAGTGAGAATAGGGTGAAAAAGTGAAAGTGATAGTCATTCAGTTGTGTTTGACTCTTTAAGATCCATAGACTGTAGCTTGTCAGGCTCCTTTGTCCAGGGAATTAGCAGGCAAGAATACTAGAGTGAGCTGCCATTCCCTTCTCAAGAGAATCTTCATAACTGACCCGGGGATCAAACCTGGATATCCTACATTGTAGGCAGATTCTTTACCATCTGGGGTGGGGGTGTGGCACCAATTACTCTGATTGGTAAGTAGTTTTCATCACTTGACATCAGACAACCTACCGTGGCAGTAGTATAACTTGTATGGAATTTCTGGCAGTAAACTATAAATCTTGCAAATATCATAGCTTAACTTTTATGCTGAATACCCCTAGCCTAATCTATGAGGCAATGAGTTTTCAGTGCACCTTGGATGGATAGTCATTCTAGGTCTGAGAAATGAATGATCACAACCAACAATTAGCACTGTCAAAATCAATCAGATAATCATAGAATTCCCAAATTTACTTTTGCTTCAATTAGCTGATTTCACAAAGAAATCTGTTCATTGAATTTTTGTTTTGTACCTTTCTTTTCTACACTTCACCTTTTTGTGTCCTCATCGCAAAGCCCTTTGCCATATTCTCAGAAGTTTATTTATTCTGTGGTTTTCCTCTTTCAAAAACAAACCTAGTTTTCCCTGGAGGTGGAGGAATGTTAGGCTACTAACCAAGAACTAGAGGATTTGCAACACAAGCAGCTTTATTTTAATAGAAACTTACAGTGTCACTATTTGAGTTCTTAGGAGGCAGACTGAATAGGGACTGGACTTACATTTGTTTATTTTCTTTCATCTTTATCCCTGCTTTAATACTTGTTTATAAACTGTGTGGGGAAAAAGTGATTAACCAAGATATATAAATTTCCGAAGCTGCAGGGAGTGAGTAAAGGATATGAATGTAAATGTGAAAAGTTAAAAATTTACGCTCTCCTTTAGCCCTAACTTCATTTTTTCCTGTCTTGCTGCTGTTAAATATAAATTTTATTCATTGGTTGAATTTAATGTGTGACAAATAATTTTGTCTTTTTTACTGGACCTCCTGTGGGAAGATGTAGAAGATGCTCAATTGGTCATAAATGTAAAATTTACCCCAAACATCCTCAGATGATGCTAGATAAGAATTATAGTTCACCTGTGATATTCAGTTTTATTTTTTCTATTAAAAGTCATGATTCAAATAATGTCTCACCAAAAAGGCCATATGACAGATGCATGAGGTTGACAGAGAAATGCAGATAATAATCTTGGAAGTTAGAATGGTTTTTGAAAAATAAAAATGCTAATCAAGGTGCTTAATTAAAAAATAATAATCTATTGAAATGAATGTCTGAATGATCAGTCTAAAGAGAAGCAAGATGTTTTATTTTGGCAATTTAATAGAAAGTACATTACAACTTCCCAGACTTAGTAAAATAAGTACTAAATTGATAGGACAATGACGTTTTTTCTAAGTGTGTTTTATGCAGTAGTACATGGAATATTTTTATTACTTTTATGGCTTGTTATAAAAAGTTGACCATGTATTTAAACCATTTTATAATACATTTATGAAAAGGAAGTAATGGCAAAAAATACTAGAAAACTACTATTTAGTAGATGACCAGGAAATTTCCTTACAGTTTTAAAACCTGACTTTAAGAGAGAAACATTTACTTGAATGCTTTTCCAGACCCTGTAGTACGGCTGGAATATACTAAAATGATATTTCTTAAGCTGAAATTTTTGGCTCCCTGAGTTTTAGAGATCCAGATATTCCATGAGAATTTTTAAAGTTTAAAGTTTTATTAATATGATGATCAAAGTAATCTTTCAGCAGTTTTCAGTGATAATTTTCAGTTGAAGCTAAATTTAATGAAATAAAATATTTACTTTGCAAATCAGTATTTAGCCATCTATTGTGTGAACAATTATATTCTCTAGAGTCCAAAGGGAATTTTTTTCCTCTTTACAGAGGTCCATGTTTTAGTTCAGTTGTGAAAAAACAAAACAAAACAAAACAAAACAAAACCAAAATCGGAGATTTGAATAAGAAGCAAAGTCTTAGACAATGTGAATGATTGGCCTAGAAGACCAGCATACACAAACTTTCTATAAAGGGCAATATAGCAAATATTTTAGACTTTGCAATTCAAGAATCAAAATCAAGGATTTTGTGTAGGTATTTATATGAGAAGAGAGAAAAAAAAGCCTATATTTTTTTTCAGCCATTTAAATGCATAAATATCATTCTTTGGTGAGGAGACATACAAAAGAAATGGGCTGGATTTGATCAAGAAATTACTTTGTTCATCCTGGAAAAGGAAATGACAACCCTCTCTAGTATTCTTGCCTGGAAAATTCCAGGTGGGCTACAGTCCATAGGGTTTCAAAGAGTCACACCAGACTGAACACACATACACACACACACACACACACACACGCACACACACACATGCACCCTGATATACTCCAAAATGCTGCAATTGAGATTAATTTTAGAATTCATTACTAAAATTCCTCTTCTTCACCTTACTTCAGGATTCCTCTATTTGACCTGGATTGTGCTAGTATATGGCTTTTTCCTGCAAACTCACTAATAATCACTCTCAGGTGTTGTTAGACTATGTGATTACCCTGGTTATTAGAATCATTTCTTCTCATTGACCAGCTACATAAAAGTCTCATCCTTAGATCACAGTAGGTAGACTCCTTAAGAGACACAGGTTGATGTGTGAGACATCCTCAGGCATCAGGAAAATACCTCATTAATCTTCTCAGTGAGGGGATCATCATTGTCCACTTCAGAAAAAAAAAAATGAAGAGTCCTGGAAGTTATCAGTTTGGTTTAAAGGTGGGAGATTTGCTTTGGATTTCATCAGATCAAAAGCTTTAAACATATTTCCTTTTAAATGCCATGGACAGGGCTGATTATTTTGTTTGTGCAGTTTATTTGTGTTGAGTAACAAATAATATGAAGTTTTATATTTAGAACATGATAGATATAACATAAAAATAAGAAATACTGTGATGAATGTATAGGCATTTTAGTTCTTTTTTATGTTTTCCTAATTATATACATGAATATATTTTATATGAACAATATAAACAAGTGAACATTTCAAAGTATCCTAAAGTTGTGTCCAGTTGAATGAAAAGAATAATAAGAGAAACAATTTAATTTTAAAACATTAAATACTTTTCATCTGTTAATACCTCCAAGAAAACTGCTTTTTAAAAAAATCTTAGATTATCATTCTTGTGAGACCTTTGATGTTAGCTATTTCCTGTCTCAGCAAAGTAAATATGATATGCTAAATAACTTCAGCAATTGTTGTTACTGAAATAGTGCAAAGGAAATAATCTTATATAAATCTTAAATATGAACTAATTTACTACTAAACCTATAAATTAAATATGAAGTTTACATTTTGAGGTAATGAACATATAACCTCAAAGAAAAACTCAGCAACTACAATGAACCTATTGTCTAAGGTTGGATCAACGTCGAGAGTACAGAGTGCTTCAACTTGTAAACTGAATTGTATCAATATATATTTTCTAATATGACTATCCCTGAAGCTTCAATCTGGGAATTATTGTAGAAAAACTTTTACTGTGTAGTTGTCAGCACTAGTTGATTTTGTTAAACCTCCAGAAACGAAGCTATTGAAAAAAACTACTATAAAAATCTATGCCTGGTCTAGAAACAATAGATATTCTCATTGATTCAAGTAATCTGTGAATGTAACTGAAGAAAAGAAAAGATAAATTTTCAGTCTTAGCAATGAGTAGTGCCAGTCTACAGATGGTTTAAGAAATAAAAATGGCAAATGAGAATGCTAGCATACTGGGAAATGCTTCAAAGCTATAAGTGTTATTGACAAAGCGAAGGTGAACAGGACAAGCAATATAGCCCTAATCCAAAGAAATTCATCCTTCAGTGAACTGTCTTTTTTGTAATACTTGCGCTTTGTTCCTGCTATGTCAAATATTGGGATGCATAGTGAGATGTTTAGTGTACTGCCTATTGACTTCTCTCTGTAAATTGCTTGGAATACTCCAGGCTCATTTTTTTATTAGATGAAGACAAACAGTATAACAGGTGATTTGATTTTTCTCTCTGTTTAGGATTTATATGTGTTTCACAGCCAGTGTTTTGTTATCCTCACGGTTAAAGCCTCTAAGTCATCAGAGAAACACTCCTATTTGACTATAAATATAAATCAGATGATTATAATGACAGTGTCACAGGTGGAAAAATAATCTTCACCCTATTGTAATTAGACCCAACACTGAGAAAAATCATGCATTGCTCTAGTGCTTCAGTGGAGATGAAGGCACCAATTTATACTTTAACTCTTCATGAGGGGCAGAAAGATATGTAAATAGAAGGATATACCCTGGTTTAATTTCAACCTGAATTACAAATACAAAGTAATTTTTCAGGATAGTAGATTAGAGCTGTTTACCAGAAATTAACTCGGAAATGTCATTTGCATTTCTTACTTTCACTGGACTCATGAAAAAAGGCCTTGATGTCTATACTACTCGTTACCCCACAACATCATGGCAAAGAGTTCCCAGAGGAGTCACTCCTTCCACACAGGTTTAAAATAACCAGCATAGCGGAGTCAGATGGAACATATTTATTTTACTTACACTATGGTCAACTTCTACAGGAAAGTCTATATGATCCTTTTAGTCTTAAGCTTAATTTTTAGCTGTAAATTGATGTAATTTTAATCAGTGGGAAAGTCTTGGCTATGACTATGTGGACCCTAGCATAATTTCCAGGCTAAAATTCTAATCAGAAAGTGTATTCCAATAACCTCTTCTCAAAGATGTGATGCCACTTTTCAGCCTTCTCTAGTTGTGCAGGGAAACATTTGGGAAAAGTTAACTATTAAAATGTTAATTGTCATTATGATTTTTAAAGATATTTCTGTTCATTTTCCAATATATAAGGGTAACTTAACTCGGAATAACATTTCTAAAATGTATCATATCCTTGCAGAAAAATTGCTAATAATCTTTTTCCCCCTGAACTGTTTAACATTGTGCACTTCCTTCAGAAAATGTTGGTATAATTTATTAACAAAATAATGTGAAGTATATAAAATACCGTAATGGAATTTTGAGGTACAAGGGCCAAGGAACAAAAGTGTCCTCTCTTTTCCAGTTCAGTCGCACAGATGTGTCCTAAATTTTGTGACCACGTGGACTGCAGCACACCAGGCTTCCCTGTCCATCACCAACTCCCAGAGCTTACTCAAACTCATGTCCATCTAGTTGGTGATGCCATCCAACCATCTCATCTTCTGTCGTCCCATTCTCCTCCTGCATTCAATCTTTCCCAGCATCAGGGTCTTTTCAAGTGAGTCAGTTCCTTTATTCAGGTGGCCAAATTATTGGAGTTTCAGCTTAAGCATCAGTCCTTCCAATGAACATTCAGGACCGATTTCCTTTAGGTTGGACTGATTTGATCTTGCAGTCCAAGGGACTCTCAAGAGTCTTCTCCAACACCACAGTTCAAAAGTATGAATACTTTGGTGCTCAGCTTCCTTTATAGTCCAACTCTCTCATCCATACATGACTACTGGAAAAACCATAGCCTTGACTAGACGGACCTTTGTAGGCAAAGCAATGTCTCTGCATTTTACTATGCTGTCTAGGCTGGTCATAACTTTTCTTCTAAGGAACAAACGTCTTTTAATTTCATAGCTGAAGTCACCATCTGCAGTGATTTTGGAGCCCTTCAAAAATAAAGTCTCTAACTCTTTCCATTGTTTCCCCATCTATTTCCCATGAAGTGATGGGACCAGATGCCATGATCTTAGGTTTCTAAATGTTGAGCTTTAAGCTAACTTTTTCACTCTCCTCTTTCATGTTTCATCAAGAGGCTCTTTAGCTCTTCTTGTCTTTCTGCTGTAAGTGTGGTATCATCTGCATATCTGAGGTTATTGACATTTCTCCTGGCAATCTTGATTCCAGCTTGTGCTTCATGCAGCCCAGCATTTCGATGATATACTCTACATATAAGTTAAATAATCAGGATGACAATATTCAGCCTTGACATACTCCTTTCTCAATTTGGAACTAGTCTGTTGTTCCATGTCCAGTTCTAACTGTTGCTTCCTGACCTGCATACAGATTACTCAAGAGGCAGGTCAGGTGGTCTGGTATTCCCATCTCTAAGAATTTTCCTCAGTTTGTTGTGATCCACACAGCCAAAGGCTTTGGCATAGTCAATAAAGCAGAAGTAAATGTTTTTCTGGATATTTCTCACTTTTTCTATGATCCAACAGACATCAGCAATTTGATCTCTGGTTCCTCTACCTCTTCTTATTCCAGCTTAAACATCTGGAGGTTCACGGTTCACATGCTGTTGAAGCCTGGTTTGGAGAATTTTGAGCATTACTTTGCTAGTGTGTGAGATGAGGGCAGTGTGTTTGAGCACTGTGGTTTGAGCATTCCTTGGCACTGCGTTTCTGTGGGATTGGAATGAAAACTGACATTTTCCAGACCTGTGGCCACTGCTGAGTTTTCCAAATTTGCTGGCATATTGAGTGTAGCACTTTCACAGCATCATCTTTTAGGATTTGAAATAGCTCAACTGGAATTCCATCACCTCCCCTAGCTTTGTTCGTAGTGATGCTTCCTTCCTAAGGCCCACTTCACTTAGCATTCTAGGATGTCTGGTAGTTATCACACCATTGTGGTTATCTGGTCATGAAGATCTTTTTTTTGTATAGTTTTTCTGTGTATTCTTGCCACCTCTTCTGCTTCTGTTAGGTCCATATCATTTCTGTCCTTTACTGTGCCCATCTTTGCCTGAAATGTTCCCTTGATATATCTAATTTTCTTGAAGGGGTCTCTAGTCTTTCCCCTTATAATGTTTTCTTCTATTTCTTTGCATTGATCACTGAGGAAGGCTGTCTCATCACTCCTTGCTATTCTTTGGAATTCCACATTCAAATGAGTATATTTTTTCTTTTCTCCTTTGCTTTTCATGTCTTTTCTTTCCTTAGCTATTTGTAAGGCCTCCTCAGACTACCATTTTGCCTTTTTGCATTTCTTTTTCTTGGGGATGTGCTTGATCACTTCCTCCTGTACAATGTCATGAACCTCCATCCATAGTTCTTCAGGCACTTTATCAGATGTAATCCATTGAATCTATTTCTCACTTCCACTGTATAATTGGAAGGGGTTTGATTTAGGTTATACCTGAACGGTCAATTGGTTTTCCTTATTTTCTTCAATTTAAGTCTGAATTTGGCAATAAGGAGTTCATGATCTGAGCCACAGTCAGTTCCCAGTCTTGTTTTTGTTGACTGTATAGAGCTTCTCCATCTCTGGCTGCAAAGAATATAATAAATCTGATTATAGTATTGACCATTTCATAATGTCCAAGTGTACAGTCTTCTTTTGTGTTGTTGGAAGAGGGTGTTTGTGTCTCTTGTAGTATTATGGGATAGATGGAGATATCCAGAGGAAAACAAATATTGAAACTGATAAGAACTTGGCATGGTCAATGATGAGAAAATAAAAGTTGCCTGGGATAACTTGTGCAGCAACTATCCTTAGAATTTTGCAGTAGGAATAACCACTCAGAGATTTCTAAGATCAGAAATAAAGATGGATAGAATGAGAGATGAAGAGGTTTTACAGGCAAAAATAATTGTGTGTAAAGAACAGGTCTCAGAGAGAACAGGAAAGTTTGAAGAACTGGAAGAGGTTCAAGATGGTGAAATGACAGAGGAGGAAGGGTATGCTTGATCTGAGGGGAGAACATAGAAGGACAGGGAGTAAGTATAATGGGGATGGTGCTAAGAAAAGGATGAACCACCCAGAGGTTGCTCTCATCTCCTTTTTCTGGAAAAAAAATCTGAATATTATGATTGAATTAGTTAGTGTCCAATTTCAAAAAACTGAGACATTCTCAGATTGTCCCAGTTGTGACAAATAAGAACATGCAGAATCCATCTTAGCAGCTGAATCTCTGTCTCTCGGGGAATGGAATGTTTATTCATTAAACCATCCAGTTTCAACACTTACATTTACCTGACTGCCATGGATCACCTTATTCATTCTTAGCCATGGCTATGACTTGACTCATCTCTTCTACTGTCATTTTTACTGTTGTGGCCAATAGTTGTGCCGTTTAGATGTACTCCATTCAATATGGTAGCCACTAGCCACACGTGGCTATTTAAAAATGAATTTAATTCAATTAACACTCCTCAGTCTCAGTTCTGTTATAGTCTGACTTAGGCAGAATGACTGAGCTCATAGGCTGCTGCAGTGAGCAGTGAACTTGCTGCAGTGACCTTTGAGGTCATTCTGCTGCAATCAATTGAGTGGGGTGTGAGGTGAAGGAAAATATGATAACCAAACCAGATGGAAATCCTTGAATCTGCTGCTTTTAGTGGCAGAAGGAGGCTTCAGTTCAGTTCAGTCGCTCAGTCATGTCCGACTGTTTGTGACCCCATGAATCGCAGCACGCCAGGCCTCCCTGTCCATCACCATCTCCCGGAGTTCACTCAGACTCACGTCCATCGTGTCCGTGATGCCATCCAGCCATCTCATCCTCTGTCATCCCCTTCTCCTCCTGCCCCCAATCCCTCCCAGCATCTGAGTCTTTTCCAATGAATCAACTCTTTGCATGAGGTGGCCAAAGTACTGGAGTTTCAGCTTTAGCATCATTCCTTCCAAATAAATCCCAGGGCTGATCTTCAGAATGGACTGGTTGGATCTCCTTGCAGTCCAAGGGACTCTCAAGAGTCTTCTCCAACACAACGCAGTTCAAAAGCATCAATTCTTCAGTGCTCAGCCTTCTTCACAGTCCAACTCTCACATCCATACATGACCACAGGAAAAACCATAGCCTTGACTAGATGGACCTTAGTCGGCAAGGTAATGTCTCTGCTTTTGAATATACTATCTAGGTTGGTCATAACTTTTCTTCCAAGGAGTAAGCGTCTTTTCATTTCATGGCTGCAGTCACCATCTGTAGTGATCTTGGAGACCCAAAGAAAAAAGTTTGACACTCTTTCCACTGTATCCCCATCTATTTCCCATGAAGTGATGGGACCAGATACCATGATCTTCGTTTTCTGAATGTTGAGCTTTAAGCCAACTTTTTCACTCTCCTCTTTCACTTTCATCAAGAGGCTTTTTAGTTCCTCTTCACTTTCTGCCATAAGGGTGGTGTCATCTGCATATCTGAGGTTATTGATATTTCTCCTGACAATCTTGATTCCAGCTTGTGCTTCATCCAGCCCAGCGTTTCTCATGATGTACTCTGCATATAAGTTAAATAAGCAGTGTGACAATATACAGCCTTGACGTACTCCTTTTCCTATTTGGAACCACTCTGTTGTTCCATGTCCAGTTCTAACTGTTGCTTCCTGACCTGCATACAGATTTCTCAAGAGGCAGGTCATGTGGTCTGTTGTTCCCATCTCTTTCCACCGTTTGCCTACTACTTACCTTTTATCAAATATTTTAATCTTAATACCTGCAATATGTGCTTAACAATATTCATTGAGGAAAAAATCAATACTGGAAAATGGATGTATATTATCAGTGTTTTATTCATTCAGTTTTATCTTTCTACCTTTTCAGTTGAATCTTCCTTAATCTCTTCATGACCACTCAGTGCCCTAGTAAGCATCTTCACTGTTTCTGAATTTGCCTGGGAGATTTCAGGCTCTAGGTCATTCTCGCCCATCTCCAAATGTGTACCTCCAAATCCTGCCCACTGTAGAAGGCCTGGCTCAGCCTTAGTTTCCCCACCACTTTCTCTGATTGTTTCAGCTCAAAAATCATCCAATTCCTTGACACTAATTTGGGAGATAAATATAATTTCTTCATTTCTCATTTCCTATAGGAGAGAACTTCACAGAATCCTTGACTTCTTGCTGTACATCTCCTTCTCACAACAGAAAAGTAAATTGATTTGTGTATGAGACACAGACATTTGCTCATTTTTTTTCTTGAATCCAAAGAAGTTTGCTTTTCTTTTTTAATTAAAATCACTCACAGGGGATTATTTGATCACAGGGGATTATTTTCTTCTTTCCTTTCCCTGGTAGAACATTTGCTTCTTGCATTTATTAACATCCCCATCCCATAGATTTTGCTATAAAGCTAAGGCTGTTAGATAAAAATGGGGTTGGAGATGGAGACAGAGATAACCTACAGATTTCTAAACACCTTCTGGAGATTTCTTGTTATATGAATGCTAGTGAGAACAGTGTCTCCCCAAGACTTCTGAGACTGGTAAAAATTTCAAGCTCCCCAAATTGGTAAAATTCTTACTATAATATCATCTTTAGTTTTGAGGTCTCTTTTTAGTAAGGAAAATCATGTCCCAATTCTGAAGAATTTCAAGAGTGACATTACATGTAGTTATGGAACAATATTCTTGGAAGTAATTGAGCACATTTTCTGCTAAATCATTCAGCATATTTCAACAGTCTCAATATTCACTAATGCACTAATTTTGAGTGACTGATTGCTGATTATAGGTGTCTTTATTCATTGTTCATGAAAAGGGACTGTGATTTATAATAAGGCAAAGAGCCCAAAAAGTGGGTCATAATGCTTTTCTTTGAGATTAGCTTCAGTATTTATGATACAGTTTGGAAAAACTTTGAATATGTGTTTTAAAATCTGGAATATACAAGAAATAGCATTCATCCCTAGTGTTGCTTTGAGAATAATGTAAATTAATATATATCAAAATGTTCTTTGTTTTAAGCCCCCTTAGACCCATTAGTGACTAATATGTTCTGAGTTTTATATGTAATAATCTGTTAGTACAATACACAGACACATCCTCTGCCTGCTCTTTTTAATGTTTATATGCAGCATCTCAATTTATATATATATATGTATACAAATACTCACATACAACATACATTAATATTGTCAAATTTTCAACTGAAGACAAATAGCTATCTTCGTGCTTAGCTGTAACATGTATTTTTAAACCTAGGGAATGACTAAGAAGTTCATAATACAGAAGAGCATGTCTTGGTGAAATAGTGGGATAGAAGTCAATAAACTTATAAAGAACTATAAAGAAGTGAGATAATGGGAGATCCTGTGCTTATAATGAAAAATGCATTTTAAATTTACATTTACATTTCATAGATTGTATTATGCCTGCATACATACTCAGTCATGTCTGACTGTTTGCAATCACTGGACTGTAGCCCACCAGGGTCCTCTGTCCACAGAATTTTCCAGGTAAGAATACTGGAATGGGTTACTATTTCCTATTCCAGGAGATCTTCTTGACCCAGGGATCAAACACATGTCTCTTATACCTGCAGCATTGGCAGGCTGGTTCTTTACCACTAGCACCACCTGGGAAGACAATAGTGTATTATAACTGAGGTTAATTTCAGTTAATTTATAGATATAGGTGGAAAATTACTGAACGCTTAGAAGTTTCTTAATGTGAGTTTAATGTCATGCTTTCAGAATGATAACAATGAAAATAACAATATTAAAAGCCACCATTGTTTGTCAACTACCCATGATCCAGGTTCTGAATTTAATATCATGCCATCATCATATTGGAAAAGGCTATGGCACCCCACTCCAGTACTCTTGCCTAGAAAATCCCATGGACGGAGGAGCCTGGTAGGCTGCAGTCCATGGGGTTGCTAAGAGTCGGACACGACTAAGAGACTTCATTTTCACTTTTTACTTTCATACATTGGAAAAGGAAATGGCAACCCACTCCAGTGTTCTTGCCTGGAGAATCCCAGGGATGGGGGAGCGTGGTGGGCTGGGGTCTATGGGGTCTCACAGAGTCGGACACGACTGAAGGGACTTAGCAGCAGCAGCAGCATCATATCTTAGTACATAAGTGAGTTTTTATTATCTCCATTTTCAGATGGAGAAATTGAATTTCAATCAAGTTAAAATACACTGCTTAGCTATCAACTGAAAGAACTGGGAATCCCACACCCTATCAGAATGACTTCAAGGTCCATATTTCCAGGTGCTTAATATCATTCCCCATCATCTTCGAATGCAGACTTTGAAAACTGCTTTAATAGTTGTGCTTTGTGCAGTGAATTCCCCTAACTAGCACCACCCACACTGTGAGGACAGGACAAGAGTTTCTTTTTAGAGCAGAATTTCTCAGCAGTGACACTGTAAACATTGTAGCCCAGATAAATCACACACTAGGGTGTTTAGGAACATCTCTGACTTCTAGCTGCTAGATGCCAGTAGTACCTCCTCCTCAGTGGTTACAATTTTAAGATGTCTCCAGTTCAGTCTCTCAGTCATGTCCAACTCTTTGCGACCCAATGAATCGCAGCACGCCAGGCCTCCTTGTCCATCACCAACTCCCGCAGTTCACTCAGATTCACATTCATTGAGCCAGGGATGCCATCCAGCCATCTCGTCCTCTGTCGTCCCTTCTCTTCCTGCCCCAACCCCCCCCCCCCAGCATCAGAGTCTTTTCTAATGAGTCAACTCTTCACATGAGGTGGCCAAAGTACTGGAGTTTCAGCTTTAGCATCATTCCTTCCAAAGAAATCCCAGGGCTGATCTCCTTCAGAATGGACTGGTTGGATCTCCTTGGAGTCCAAGGGTCTCTCAAGTCTTATCCAACACCACAGTTCAAAAGCATCAATTCTTCGGTGTTCAGCTTTCTTCACAGTCCAACTCTCACATCCATACATGACCACAGGAAAAACCATAGCCTTGACTAGACGGACCTTAGTCGGCAAAGTAATGTCTCTGCTTTTGAATATGCTATCTAGGTTGGTCATAACTTTTCTTCCAAGGAGTAAGCGTCTTTTAATTTCATGGCTGCA
>SJYQ01001297.1:134361-167497 GCA_006410935.1 Redunca redunca | reverse complement strand
TCCCTTGGTATCTCTAATTTTCTTGAAGAGATCTCTAGTCTTTCCCATCCTGTTGTTTTCCTCTATTTCTTTGCATTGATCGCTGAAGAAGGCTTTCTTATCTCTTCTTGCTATTCTTTGGAACTCTGCATTCAGATGCTTATATCTTTTCTTTTCTCTTTTTCTGTCGTTTTTGAGATTGCATCCAAGTACTGCATTTCAGACTCTTTTGTTGACCATGATGGCTACTCCATTTCTTCTAAGGGATTCCTGCCCACAGTAGTAGATATAATGGTCATCTGAGTTAAATTCACCCATTCCAGTCGATTTTAGTTCGCTGATTCCTCGAATGTTGACGTTCACTCTTGCCATCTCTTGTTTGACCACTTCCAATTTTCCTTGATTCATGCACCTGACATTCCAGGTTCCTATGCAATATTGCTCTTTACAGCATTGGACCTTGCTTCTATCACCAGTCACATCCACAGCTGGGTATTGTTTTTGCTCTGGCTCCAACCCTTCATTCTTTCTAGAATTATTCTCCACTGATCCCCAGTAGCATACTGGGCACCTACTGACTTGGGGAGTTCCTCTTTCAGTATCCTACCATTTTGCCTTTTCATACTGTTCATGGGGTTCTCAAGACAAGAATACTGAAGTGGTTTGCCATTCCCTTCTCCAGTGGACCACATTCTGTTAGACCTCTCCACCATGACCCGCCCGCCCTGGGTTGCCCTGTGGGCATGGCTTAGTTTCATTGAGTTAGACAAGGCTGTGGTCCTAGTGTGATTGGATTGACTAGTTTTATATGAGTTTGGTTTCAGTGTGTCTGCCCTCTGATGCCCTCTTGCAACACCTACCATTTTACTTGGGTTTCTCTTACCTTGGACGAAGGGTATCTCCTCACTGCTGCCCTTCCTGACCTTCAACGTGGGTTGGCTCCTCTAGGCCCTCCTGTGCCCAAACAGCCACCACTTCTTGGACGTGGGGTTGCTCTTTCATTACCAAATATGTCTTCTTCCCAGAATGAGAGAATTACCCTTAGAAAACCACTCTTCTATAGGTCATTTTCTCTTTAATCAGTCCAAATTCCAGGACAGTAATTGAGAAATACCTGCTCTGCAGTATCTTACATGGTGCACATAATGTAGAATTTTAAAATAAATATTTTCCTAAACCATTAATGTTTTGATCTGGAGTCAATTTTATGAATATACATTAAAGAAAGTGTTAGAAAGATAGCTCTATTTTGGTCTCTGTTTCCTTTTCTGTATCTCCCTACTCATCCTAAGTCTCTATAGTATTCCTTTTCCTTCCCTTCTTTCTTCCCTCCTTCCCTTGATTCCTCTCTTTATCTTCCTCTCTCCTTCCCTTCCTTTCTTTTTTTCCTCTTTCCCCCTTCTATTTCTTCCTTTTCCCTTCATTTCTACTTTCATTGCTGAAACAGGTTAAAAAGAAGCACAACACAACATGCATTTCAGCAGTACACACATATCTTAGTCTTGAATGTTCTAGTCACTTTAGTAATTGAAAGAAAAAAAGCTAAAGAGCTAAATAATTGAGAGATTGTGAATTTGCACGAGAATTTAGACTCCAGAATGACTCACATCACATTTTCTACAAATAGTTTTGAAAAAGGCTTTTATTTTAATGGGAAATTACATACCACCATTGGAATTAAAATAAATCAATTGCTACAAATGATGCTTGAATTAAAACATCTATCTGTACTGGTCTTAATTCTCTGCAGATAACAGTTTCCTGATATATTTTCTGTTTTTTCACCAAGATAAAATGCAGTAGAGAGTGCCGGGTCCAGTAATTTAAATGGTACTTATTAAACACAGTAAGCGAGGAATATTCAGAGTCATTTACTACCTATTTAAAAAGCCATTTCTTCTTTCTGTATGCAACTCCTTTGAGTCAATTGGAGCTACAAGATAGTTATATTGAGAGTAAATGTTCCTTTCTTAAATATTTGCTGTCTTTTCTTATTTGATGAAGATACCAAGAGTATTTAAGTGAGAAGAACATTCCATATGTTGTGTCTGACTCTTCAACCCCATGTACTGCAACATGCCAGGTTTCCCTTCAACATCTCCTGGAGCTTGCTCAATCTCATATCCATTTGTCAGTGATGCCACCCAACCATCTCATCCTCTGTCACCTGCTTCTCCTCCTGCCCTCAGTCTTTCCCAGCATTAGGGTCTTTTCCAATGAATTGGTTCTTCCCATCAGGGGGCCAAATTATTGGAGCTTCAACTTCAGCATCAGTCCTTCCAGTGAATACTCAGGGTTGATTTCCTTTAGGATTGACTGGTTTGATGTCCTTGCTGTCCAAGGGACTCTCAAGAGTCTTCTCCATCATGATAATTTGAAAGCATCAGTTCTTTGGTGGTCATCCTTCTTTATGTAGTAAATTGAAATAAATAAAAGGCAGCAAACCTTAAACGGTTTAGGCAGCAAACATGACAGTTAAAGTCAGAAAAATATTTTGCTGACTTTGGATTACCTTAGCTACTTACCATTGTCTTAAAAAGAAGACAATATAGATATGACTCTCTAGTATTGAAATCCATAAATAACTTATAGGAAAATATGCTATTCTCTGAAAATAATTTGAAATCTTAGCAAGTTATTGAGGGGAAAAAAAAAAACACTCTTCTTACAAACATGTAAAAAAATCACATATCTCTCTGTTCCCTTCAAGTCTGACCGCTTCTTACCTCTTTAGTGAATTTAGGTTTAAAAGTAATGTTACTCACATCTCTGAGCTTGGTAGAGAATGGTGTCATCTTCTCTACTAAAATAACCAACGAAGTTCTTCTTGAAATTCTTTGTGAATTTTGCTTAACTGCTTCTATGTCTTAAGCCTGGTCAGTAAAAATATTACATCTGGAAAGATTTCCTCTACCTAGAGCTAACTCCCCTGGAGAAGGAAATGGCAACCCACTCCAGTACTCTTGTCTGGAGAACTCCATGGACAGAGAAAATGGGAAGGCTACAGTCCATGGGATTGTGAAGAGTTGGACACAACTGTACAACTAACTTTCACTTTCAGAGCTAACTAGGGCAACTAGGTAACAGAATAATGCCTCTGATTTGTATTTGGGAAAAAACAAACAAACAAACAAACAGAAGCAATTATTACCCTCAAGATGTGTTTTTCAGGGAGAGATGCACTGTGAGCACTGCATCCACAGCTAATACAAGAAATAATCTGAGAGAGAGTTTTAAAGGACATTTCCAGTGTAATTTCTGTATGGCTTCTTTCTTGTTCTGGGCTTCCCTGATTGCTCAGATGGTAAAGAATCTGCCTGCAATGCAGGAAACCTGGGTTTGATCTCTGGGTAGGGAAGATCCTCTGGAGGAGAGAATGGCTACCCACTCCAGTATTCTTGCCTGGAGAATTCCATGGACAGAGGAGCTTGGTGAGCTATCTCTGTCATGGGCTTAGAGTTGAATGTGACTGAGCAACTAACACTTTCACTTGTTGCAGGTTATTTGGCCTAGCACTACATACTTTTTCTTTTTCAGCTTACTTTTCTTGATGTTTCCATTCATCCAGGAGGTATATCTGTCTGTAATAAGAGAAAAGGAAGCTTCAAACCCGTGATTATTTGATTATTTTTGGGTTTCTTTGTTCATGTCAGTGACAGCTCATTTTCAAATTAGTGTAAAATCACTTCATGTGAAATAGACGGGGAAACAGTGGAAACAGGGTCAGACTGTATTTTTTGGGCTTCAAAATCACTGCAGATAGTGATTGCAACCATGAAATTAAAAGACGTTTACTCCTTGGAAGAAAAGTTATGACCAACCTAGACAGCATATTCAAAAGCAGAGACATTACTTTGCCGACTAAGGTCCGTCTAGTCAAGGCTATGGTTTTTCCTGTGGTCATGTATGGATGTGAGAGTTGGACTGTGAAGAAGGCTGAGAACCGAAGAATTTATACTTTTGAACTGTGGTGTTGGAGAAGACTCTTTTTTTTATTTATTTATTTAAAGAAAAAAAAAATTTACTTCTGGTTGAAATTACAATTTACAATATAAGTATACATGTTTCAATGCCATTCTCCCATCTCAGGAGAAGACTCTTGAGAGTCCCTTGGACTGCAAGGAGATCCAACCAATCCATCCTAAAGGAGATCAGCCCTCGGATTTCTTTGGAAGGAATGATACTAAAGCTGAAACTCCAGTACTTTGGCCACCTCATGCGAAGAGTTGACTCATTGGAAAAGACTCTGATGTTGGGAGGAATTGGGGGCAGGAGGAGAAGGGAACGACAGAGGATGAGATGGCTGGATGGTATCACTGACTCGATGGACATGAGTCTGAGTGAACTCCGGGAGTTGGTGATGGACAGGGAGGCCTGGTGTGCTGCGATTCATGGGGTCGCAAAGAGTTGAACACGACTGAGCAACTGAACTGAACTGAACTGAATCTAGTATGTATGTACACACACACACAAACACATACACATGGCTTACTATATATCTGATACTATTCCAAGAGCTTTATTAATAGTAACTTATTTAACCTTTGAAAAAACCCTATGAGAAAGTTGCTTGTAATTATACCACTGCCAGGTGAGAAATCTGAGATACAGAGTGTTTTAGAAAGTTGACCAAGGTCACCTAATAGTGAATTGCCAATTCAAACCCAGGCCATGGGTCTCTAGAGTCTACCCTTCACCACTATGTGCTACCAACTCATTGACAAGTAAAGTCACATTCACTCCAGCCCTTCAGACACAGGACAGTTGACTATTTGCACATGCTTCTCAGAAGCAAGAGAGACTTTCTGTGCTCTGGATGAATATCTCCTTAAAAAAATATTTCCTATAAATCAGATGCATCTCACTCTCTTGAATAATCTAATGGGCTTCAGATGCCAGGGAAAAGCTAACTTCACAGGTGGTCCCAAGTGGACAGAGTACACAGCTTTATGGTACAGTATCTTTGTAAGGGAGCTTAAATAATTCTGGAGGTGCTATGAGCACAGTTTTTGGCCTACATAAGACTGCTGAATTTCTGTGAATTTTAACTTCTATGTATGTAGTTTATAGAACTTGAAGTTCAAAAGTGAGATTAATAAAAATTCAAGATATAGGATTTACAAGACATAAATCTAAGTCAGTCAATATGATTATTCAAATCTTAGAAGTATGTTTCAGATGGTCAACTTTAGACTTATAAGGACCTTACTTCAACATAAGTAACTACAACAGATTCTAAGTTCCCAGAGGTCAGGTAGCATATCTACATGACTCAGCATTTAATTAACCCAGTTCATGGCACATAGTTGATGCCCAATATCAGGTGACAAAGGAAGGAAGAAGAGAATGTGAAAAGAAAGGTGGAAGCAGAGAGGGAGGGAAGGAGAAAATGGGAGGAAAGAAGACAATCTTTTAACTAGTTTTCCCTGTTGTCTAATGGAAAATTCCTCAGAAGAACCGTCTTCTAATTTTCACTATGAACATGTTCAGATGCTTTAGCCTGCTTTAGAAAGGATGAATTCACAAAATTTACCACTCCATTCTAAAGTTGTTTAAATTATCTTGCAGAAAAATAAATTATCTCACAAAAATCTATTGTTGTTCAGTTACTAAGTCATGTCTGACTATTACAACCCACGGACTGTAGCATTCCAGGCTTCCCTGTCCTACACTATCTCCCAGAGCTTGCTCAAATTCATGTCCACTGAGTCAGTGATGCCATTCAACCATCTCATCCTCTGTTGCCACCTTCTTCTCTTCCCTTCAGTCTTTCCTAGTATCAGTTCCAATGAGTCAGCTCTTCACATCAGGTGGCCAAAATATTGAAGCTTCAGCTTCAGCATCAGTCCTTCCAATGAATATTCAGGGTTGATTTCCTTTAGGATTGACTGGTTTGATCTCCTTGCTTTCCAAGGGACTCTCAAGTGTCTTCTCCAGCACCAAACTTGTTCAAATTATGTTGTAGTAAAAGCACTTCTCTCACAAAAATCTATAGACTTCTATAATTTCCATGTAGGACATACAGAATTATTACAATGAAACACACCATTCTCTTTCTCTTTTGGTTGGCTCTCAAATTGTAGCTCTTAATATTTAAAACTTGAAGGTATATCATGGATCACATCTAAGAGTTTATAAAGGCAACAAAGACAGCAGATCAATTGCAACATAATGTATTTTGATCCAGGTTTTGGGAATATTCTTGTGCAGAGTCTTAAAACCAAGTTTGAGTTCTTCCCTATTCCAGGCAAAATTCCATTGTCATATTCTATTCATTCAAACATTTAGGAATATTACAGCATGCCCCAGATCCTCATCCAAGATTTGTCTAGGATTTTTACAAATAGTTTCTGTCTTCTAAGATAGAAGCCCTTTCTATGATTAAGGACATTTAAGCTAATGGAGAATAGACACACTCTTTGGATTCATTTTGCATTCATGAGATCATTCAAGTTCTTTAAAAAAAAGTCATCTTCTAATCCGAGCATGACTAATGCATTTCTAGGTTGTGGTCATAACACTTGAGGCTGAAAAAGAAAAAAATTAAACTCTTAACTTTAGATGTTTTGCCTTTATGTTTGCCACCATTGGAAGGTTTTTAAAAGTCTGATCAGAACAGGGCTTGTTTTACAGGAGGTTTTCCTGTGAAAAGGAAGTGGGTGAAGGGAAATGAAAGTTAATGCATGAGCAGAGTTCAGTTACTCTGCTTCTAGAATCTATGCATTTCTTCTGAGTTATTTTTGAATAGATATGTTAGATGTCCTGTTATTTTGAATAAGTGTCTAGTTTTAATTAGGCAAGGTACATAAGTGTTTTAATTAGATATCCAAATACATCATCTGAGATTTTTTTCCCCCAGAAAATACAAGTAATTTAATTTCTTCTTCATTAAATATAAGGGCAGTAAAATCTTTTGAATATATTTTCGACTCAAGAGATTGAGATCTTTTCCATTGGACTATAATACATGCATAGATTATTTCATCTTAAATTTCTCTAAGCTAATGAAGCGCATGAAAGTAATGAAGTTAAACCACAACTTATTAAGTATGCAGTTTTCCAACATGACCAAAGGAAAAAAAGAGTTACTAGGTTAATGCCAGTGCCCTGAATTAGAGTCTACTTTGTTCGCTTGCTTCTTAAACTCAGTACAAAAAAAATATAAGTGTGTTTGCATGCTTTCTGTGAGATGAAATGAGGGATAGCATCCTGTCATTCCACTGGAATATATCTGCCACTCTCTTTTTCATGTCACTATGTATTATTTAACTTGAAAATTAGAGCGTGACAATAGGAGAAAAGATCTTTAACCATAAAAATTGGACACTGTATACCTTGCCTTTTTTCAGAATGTTTGTAAATACACAAATCACACGGTTTCCTACATGGTTTTCATTGCAATCCACCAACTAATATTTGCTGTAACACTGCTCACCATTTTGTTTCTCACATAGAACTGAAACCCTGAATGATAGTGCAGGTACAGAAAACACTAGCTTCTAAATGATTGTGAAGTCCAGCTGTTCTACTCATTGGTGGGGCCCCGAGATCCATTATTTAATCTATTGGAAACTCGTTTTTCTCATCTACACATCGGAGACTCTACATTTTGGTTGTTGGAAGAGTCATGCAGAGTGTAAAAAGGCACCTGTTGTCAAATGAGTCCTAATTAAACGTTATCCTCAGTTTATCATCTTTGCTCCACAACCATTTCTTTCTTTCTCTTTCTCTTCTATTTGTTTTCTTTCATTTTCATTGTCTCAGCCTCAGCTCTCTCAGTGATTGACTATTGCTCACACTTAATACACAAAAGCATCTTTATGCTCTTTTTGACAGTAGTCAAGGGGAGTCATTTCGAATCATCTGAGACTGTCTCCATCATTCCTTTGTGTGTGGCTAATCTGAGTTGCATAACATGGAGCTAAGCTTAAAGTACTGTCTTTAATAACTTTTACCACACATTTAAAGACATGCTTAAACTCCATATTTACATATGTTTTTGGAGGGACTCACTTAAATTATCTATATTTCTATTCATTTTTTCAGAATTGTTATTGAATGCATCTTGAAAATCAACTTTTTTTTTTTTGAGTGAGAGTATTTTTCACATTGGGCTTCCCTGGTGGCTCAGTGGTAAAGAATTCACCTGCCATTGCAGGAGACACAGGTTCGATCCCTGGGGAGGAAGATCCCCTGGAGAAGGAAATTGCAACCCACTCCAGTATTCTTGCCTGGGAAATTCCATGGACAGAGGAACCTGGCAAGCTACAGTCCATGGGGTCACAAAACTGTTAGACACAGCTTAGCAACAACAACAGTTTTTCACATTATCTTTTTGTGACTTTGTGTCTTTAGACAATTCTATTTTATCTTTTTGTGATTAGTGTCTTTAGACAATTCTATTCTTGGAAAAAGTGTGTTTCTGAATGACTGAGTGTGTTCAAATAAAAGCAAATGTGGCCTGCTGCTGCTGCTGCTGCGTTGCTTCAGTCGTGTCCGACTCTGTGCGACCCTGTAGACGGCAGCCTACCAGGCTCCCCCATCTCTGGGATTCTCCAGGCAAGAACACTGAAGTGGTTTGCTGTTTCCTTTTCCAATGCATGAAAGTGAAAAGTGAAAGGGAAGTCAATCAGTTGTGTCCAACTCTTAGAGACTTCATGGACTGCAGCCTACCAGGCTCCTGTGTCCATGGGATTTTCCAGGCAAGAGTACTGGAGTGGGGTGCCATTGCCTTCTCCAAAGCCATATAAAACCTAAGTAAATTAGGATAGATTTCAGACTCTTGACATCTCCTCTTTGATGCATGGCTAAAGTTCTCTTCCATGGTGGCAGTCATATTGTAATGCATAAATGAGTCACATCAACACATACACTTTAAACATAAACAATGTTATATGGCAATTATATCTCAATTTTAAAATGGTTATTTTTTTTTAAGTTTCCATGTATATCAGGAATGAAGAAGGGTATGATTTGGAGAGGCCAAAATATTCCTAGATATCCTCTAGGGGTAAATATTATGTTTTTTATACCAGTTTTAGAAAGCATCTTTCTTCTTTTTATGCCTGGTTCAAGGGACAGCTCTCTGAGACTGTCCTTGATGGTACAGAATTAATTGCTCTTTCATCCAAGTCCCTATAGTACAGTCTACATATTTTGATTAAATATATAGCATAACCCATTTCAGTGATTGTATGCAAATATCTGTTTTGCTAAATTTAGTCTCCTATAAGTGATTGTTCTTTTCTTGTCTCAGGAATGCACCTGGGCAGAATAACCCCTCTTTGGATATTTATCGGACTTGCAGATGTTGTAGAATTTGATGTCTTGTTACTCTTAAACATTGATATGCAACCTGTCCTTAGAAGGCAATTCTACAAAGTAGTCTTTGTGGAAAATTATGCAATAAGGTAAGAATTGATCCAGAAATTCATAAATTACCATACTTCCCAAGTAGTACTAGTGGTAAAGAAAGTGAAAGTGTTAGTTGCTCAGTCATGTCCAACCCTTTGCGACTCCATGGACTGTGGCTCACCAGGCTCCTCTCTCCATGGGTTTCTCCAGAAAAAAATACTGCAGTGGGGTGCCATTCTCTTCTTCTTTGGGGTATATTCCTGACCCAGGGATCAAACCTGGGTCTCCCATTTGGAGGCAGATTCTTTACTGTCTGTGCCACCAGGGAATTCCATCTGCCAATGCAGGAGACTTAAGAGATAAAGGTTTGATCCCTGGGTTAGGAAGATTCCCTGGAGGATGGCATGACAACCTGCTCCACTATTCTTGCCTGGGAAATCCCATGGACAGAGTAGCCTGGTGGGCTACAGTACATAGTGTTGCAAAGAGGTAATAATGACTGAAGCCACTTAGTAGGCTCACACACAGGGATTTAAGAATTATTTTGCTAGGATGAAATGATAAATTCAATGTATTCATCAATATGTATCTTCATGTCCCCGAAAAAATTTGCCACCTTAAATGGTCCAATATATTAATATATTATACATGCAAACAGAGGTATTTAGTTCAAATTCCTAAATAAAGTGTGTTGTTTTCGTCTCTCTTGTAGTTGCAAAATATGTATTTCTTGAAAATAAAAGGGGGGTAAAATTTCCCCAATGTCCTCTGGACACTTTTCTGAGCTCCTTGCTCAGGTAAAACCACAGTTTGCTGCATTTTTCTAGTAGTCCTCTGAGTTGTAAATAAACTAAATATATGCTTTTAGGGACTGTTTATGTTCTGTAGTATTATTTTTAAGAGTACACAAGTCCTCATTAATAACTGAGGCAACTGGGTTTAATTAGACGGATATCTGACTACATGAAATCAGTATAAGATCAAATTAAACCTTGCTTTACATAAAGTCTTTACTGCATCCTCTCACAATGCCAATGCCCTCAAAACTGAGTTGCCAAACACTATTTTCTTGTAGAACTAATGATATTCTGCAAAGCAAAATGTCTGATTTTAATGGTCAAAAAAATCTTAAATATATTAATACATTTAGCCTAAGTATTAAAAATTTTTTTTGATTTGTATTTTTTAGCTTCTGCAAGGATAAATCAGTTCTACCAGCAATGGGTAAATTTCCATATGATCCTCTGCCTGGGCCCACTGTTCAAGAACAGAATATCTATGATCAAATTATTTTTGTGCTCCATGTTAGGAAAGATCTGTATGTGTCTGCTTCCTCCCTTTATTACCCCACGTCTACACATTTATGGGTGTGCATGCCATGTGTGAAACACGAGAACATTCTTATCTCCACAGCTCAGCTAATTTTGTTAGAGATACCAGCAGCCATAATAACATAAGGAGGTATTTTTGGATTCAGACACTGAACCAAGCCAAATATTTCATGAAGTGCAGTAAGTCCATACGGAGCTGAAAAACATAGCTTTTGTGTTACATGGAGGCCCTTAAATTGAAACAAATTTTAACTAGGCTGCAAAGTCAGCAGAGAATATGTCATTTTTCTTTCTTCTTCTGTGAATGTGGATATCTAATTCACATAAAGAAATATCCTGTGTGCCCGTAATAGCTTTCTTATATTAAGTAAGTTAAGGCTTCCCTGGTAGCGCAGTGGTAAAGAATCTGCCTGTCAATGCAGGAGACACAGGTTCAATCCTTGGGTCAGGAAGATCCACTGGAAAAGAAAATGGCAACCCTACTCCAGTATTCTTTCCTGGGAAATTCCATGGACAGAGGAGCCTGGTGAGCTACAGTCTGTGTGGTTGCACGTGCATGTGCACACACTCACACACAAACCACACACTGGTATTCTTTATTATGTGTGGATCCTTCTGGTCATAATTGTTGCTTCTTTTTCCAGCAAGTTGCAGAGACAACTTGTAGGGATTCACTCAGCTCTTCCCTCTTCCCACCTTTGATAGTTGCTTCCAGGTACACTGTGTTCTTTGACTTTTCAATTCACTTCCCTTGTTGTGGGATACAGCCTCCCTCATTCTTTATTAACCCACACAGTTATGCAGACCTTTGTCTTTGAAGAGGTGTCTGATATTCTTCCCATGAGAAAAATATAGGTAATAACAAAATTAACAGAGAGGTTTGAAAGTTCATAAAATAGTAATTCTTTTCCTACTGCTCCCAGTTCCTTCACAGAAAGTAAGCTGAAGACATAACTGGACTTTGAAATCCAAACCTCTTCCCCTTCAAGACTTGGTGAAATCACATTGTTCTTTCCTCCCTTGATTATGCCACTCTTGAGATGATGTCACCACAAAGTCCAGCTGATTGATCCTGTATTTCAAACCAATGACTAGAACCTCTGAGTATTCCAGGTGAGCCAGCACTTAATTCACCAGACCTTTGCTCTGATAAAAATGATTTCCTTAAACATTTCCTCATTATTCTTTTTGACAAAGGCTTATGAGTTGTTACATTTATAATCATCCTATGTATTAAAAATTCTCACCCTTTCTTTTCCCAATTTTGAACCACTCAGTTGTTCCACGTCGTTACTAACTGTTGTTCCTTGACTTGCATACAGGTTTCTCAGAAGACAGATAAGGTTGTCTGATAGTCCCAGATTAAGAATTAAGAATTTCCCACAGTTTGTTGTAATCAATACAGTCAAAAGCTTTCACGTAATCAATGAAAGAGAAGTAGATGTTTTTCTAGAATTCCCCTTTTTTTCTGTGATCCAGTGGATGTTGGTAGTTTGATCTCTGGTTCTTCTGCCTTTTCTAAATCCAACCTGAACATCTGGAAGTTCGCAGTTCATGGACTGCTGATGCCCTTGTTGCTATCCGGTCACTCAGTCATGTCTGACTCTGTGGCCCCATGGACTGCAGCATGCCAGGCTTCCCTGTTCTTTACCTTCTCCTGGAACTTGCTCAAACTCATGTCCTTTGAGTCAGTGATATCACCCAACCATCTTGTCCTCTGTCATCCTCCTCCTGCCTTCAATCTTTCCCAGCCTCAGGGTCTTTTTAATGAGTTGGCTCTTTGCAACACGTGGCCAAAATATTGGCACTTCAGCTGCAACATCAGTCCTTCAAATGAATATTCAGGGTTGATTTCCTTTAAGGTTGACTGGTTTGATCTCCTTGCAGTCCAAGGGACTCTCAAGAGTCTTCTCCAACATCACAGTTTGAAGGCATCAATTCTTCAGCACTCAGCTCTCTTTATGGTCCAACTCTCACATCCATACATGACTACTGGAAAAACCATAGCTTTGACTATACAGACCTTTGTTGGCAAAGTAATATCTCTGTTTTTTAACATGCTGCTGAGGTTTGTCATAGCTTTTCTTCCAAGGTACAAGCATCTTTTAATTTCATGGCTGCAGTCACCATCTGCAGTGATTTTGGACCCAAGAAAATAGTCTGTCACTGCTTCCAGTTTTTCCCCATCTATTCGCCAGAGTGATGGGACTAGAGGCCATGATCTTCATTTCTTGAATGCTGAGTTTTAAGCTAGGACTTCCCTGTTGGATCAGAGTTTAAAGTGTCTGCCTGGAGCCTGGTAGGCTGGCTTTATCACTCTCCTCTTTCAATATCATCAACAAGCTCTTTAGTTCCTCTTTGCTTTCTGTCATAAGGGTGGTATCATCTGCCTATCTGAGATTATTGTTATTTCTCCTGATAGTCTTTATTCCATTGTTTTCTTCATCCAGCCTGCCATTTCACATGATATTCCCTGCATATAACTTAAAAAAGCAGGATGACAATGCACAGCCTTGAAATACTCGTTTCCCAATTTTGAACCAGTCTGTTGTTCCATGTCCAGTTCTAACTGTTGCTTATTGACCTGCATACAGATTTTTCAGGAGGCAGGTCAGGTGGTCTGGTATTCCCATCTCTTTCAGAATTTTCCACAGTGTGTTGTGATCCACACAGTCAAATGCTTTAACGTAGTCAGGAAAAAGAAGCAGATGTTTTCCTGGAACTCTCTTGCTTTATCTATGATCCAATGTATGTTGGCAATTCGATCTCTGGTTCTTCTGCCTTTTCCAAGTTCAGCTTGTACGTATTAAGCTCTTAGTTCACACACTGCTGAAATCTAGATTAAAGATTTTTGAGCATTATCTTGCTGTGGTGTGAAATGAGTGCAATTGTGTGGTAGTTTGAACATTCTTTGGCATTGCCCTTCTTTGTGATTGGACTGAAAATTGACCTTTTCAAGATGTGTGGCCATTGCTGAGTTTTCCAAATTTGTTGGCATATTGAGTGTGGCATATTAATAGCATCACCTTTTAGGATTTGAAATAGTTCAGCTGGAATTCCATCACCTCTACTAGCTTTGTTCCTAGTAATGCTTCCTAATGTCCTCTTGACTTTGCACCCCAGGATGTCTTACTAGGTGAGTGATAACCACCCAGGTGAGTGACATCACTCTAGGTGAGTGATAACCACCACAGTGCTTATCCAGGTCAGTAAGACATTTTCTGTATAGTTTTTTGTATTCTTGCCACCTCTTAATCTTTTCTGCTTCTGTTAGGTCCTTGCCATTTTTATCCTTTATTATGCCCATCTTTGCATGAAATATTCCCTTGGTATTTCCGGTTTACTTGATGAGATCTTTGGTCTTTCCCATTCTATTTTTTCCCCTTTATTTCTTTGCATTATTCTCTTAAGAAGGCTTTCTTATCTCTCCTTGCTATTCTTTGTAACTCTGCATTCAGTTGTATATCTTTCTCTTTCCTCCTTGCCTTTCACTTCTCTTCTTTTCTCAGCTATTTGTAAGGCTTTATCAGACAACCACTTTGCCTTCCTGCATTTCTTTTCCTTTGGATTGGTTTTGGTCACTGGCTCCTGTACAGTATTATGAATTTCCATCCACAGTTCTTCAGGCATTCTGTCTACCAGATTTAATCTCTAAAATCTATTTATCACTTCCACTGAAAATCATAAGGGATTTGATTAAACTCATACCTGAATGGTCTAATGGTTTTACCTACTTTCTTCAATTTAAATCTGTAATTTTATCTTACATACTGAGTACATCATGCAAAATGCCAGGCTGGATGAATCACAAGCTGCAATCAAGATTGCCAGGAGAAATATCAAACACCTCAGGTTTTCAGATGATATTATTCTAATGGCAGAAATTGAAGAGGAACTAAAGAGCCTCTTGAGGATGAAAGAGGAGAGTGAGAAAGCTGGCTTAAAACTCAACATTCAAAAAAGGAAGATCATAGCATCTGGTCCCATCACTCCATGGCAAATAGATAGGAAAAAAGTGGAAACCATGGCAGATTTTATTTTGGGGGGCTCCAATGTCACTGCAGACAGTGACTGCAGATGCAGAATTAACAGACACTTGCTGCTTGGAAGAAAAGCTATGAAAAACCTAGGCAGTGTATTAAAAAAACAGTCATCAGTTTGTTCAGAAACATCCATATAGTCAAAGCTATGGTTGGACCATAAAGAAGGCTGAGTACCCAATAACTGATGCTTTCTAACTGTGGTGCTGGAAAGGACTCTTGAGGGTCCCTTGAACAGCAAGGAGATCAAACCAGTCAATCCTAATGGAAATCAACGATGAATATTCATTCATTGGAAGTACTGATACTGAAGCTTCATACTTTGGCTACTTGATGCGAAGAGCCTACTCATTAGAAAAACCCTGATCCCAGGAAAGACTGAATGAAGGGGGCAATAGAGGATGAGATGGCTGGATGTCACTGACTCAATGGACATGAGTTTGAGCAAGCTCCTGGAGACAGTCAAGGACAAGGAAGCCTGATGTGCTGCAGTTCACGGGGTCAAAAAGAATCAGACACAACTTGGGACTGAACAGCAAAAACGACCCTTTCCACTGGGCTTTTGAAATGCTCTGCCTCATCTGTGTGGCATTTCCAATAGGATTTTATTATCCCCTCTAATTTTAGTTACTTAAATTAAGCAACCATACATCATTTTTATTTTGCCTTTTTGTCAGGCATCCTTCAAAATATCTTAACCCTGCTGTCAATCTCTCTGATTTTTTCAGAGACCAGACATGCATGGAGCATGTCAGGAATGCCCAATCATAATTATATTGTTACCTTTAATTGGATATATTTAAAGTGTGGAGCTTGATAAGTTTTGCCCATAACCATAATCGGGGATTTTCAGGGGCTGGTGGTAAAGAATCTGGCTGCAATGCAGGAGACACAGGAGATGAGAATTCAACTCCAGGTTTGGGAAGATCCCCTGTAGGAGGAAATGACAACCCACTCCAGTATTCTTGCTTGGACAATACCATGGACAGAGGACCCTGGAGAGCTACAGTCTATGAGGTCACAAAGAGTTGGACATGACTGACAGACTAAGAAACTGACATTGACATCACCATCATCAAGATAACAAACATCGTCAGCATCTCCAAGTTTTTTGTGGCTTAAAAAAACAAACAAACTGTATTTTGTAGAGTGGTACATTTGTTACAATAGATGAACCTACACTGACACATCATAATCATCTGAAGTTCATGGTTTGCCTTGGGTTTCACTCTTGCTGTTGCACATTCTATGTGTGTGAATAAATGTATAATGTCATGTGGTATCATACAGAATATTTTCACTGTCCTAAAAAAATCCTCTTTGCTCTGACTATTTATCCCTCTACCCACCATAATCCCTAGAAACCACTGATTTTTTTTTAAAATTTCTGTATAGCTTTGCCTTTTCCAGAATGTCATATAGATGCACACATACAATAAAAAGATGGACATGCATACAGTGTGCAACTTTTTCAAACTGGATTCTTTCACTTAGTAATATGCACGTAAATTTCCTCCATGTCTTTTCATGGTTTGATAGCTCATTTCTTTGTAACACTGAAGAATATTCCATTCTCTAGTTGTACTACAGTTAGTTGTTCTCCTACTAAAGGATAGCTTGGTTGATTCCAAGTTTTGGCATTTATGGATAAAGTAACTGTAAACATGTGGGGGCAGGTGTTATTGCGTATATAGGTTTTCAACTCCTTTGGGTTAATACCATGGAGTATGATTGCTGGGTTGTATGGTAAGAGTATATTTAGTTGTGTAAAAAACTGCCAAATTTTCTTTCAGTAAGGCTGTACCATTTTGCCATCTCATTAGCAGTGAGTGAGAATTCCTGTTGCCTCAAATCTTCACCAGCATTTGGTGTTATTATTGTTCCAGTTTGTAGCCATTCTAATAGGTATGTAGTGACATCTTGATATTTTAATTTGCATTTCTTTGATGATATTATAAAATGTTGAGCATCTTTTCAAATGCTTATTTGTCATATGGATATCTTCCTTGGTGAGGTATCTGTTAAGGTTTTCAGTTCATTTATTTTTAATCAAGTTGTTTGTTTTCTTGCTCTTGAATTTGGAGCTCTTCATATATTTTGGATGAGTCCTTTATCAAATGTGTCTTTTGCAAATATTTTCTCCCAGTCTGTAGCTCACCTACTTATTCTCTTGACATTGTCTTTTCCAGAGTAGACCTTTTTAATTTTAATGGGGTCTAGCTCATCCATTATAAAGCAACTTCAAAAAAAACTTTTCAATTAAATACAGTGAGGATGCATCCCAGCTGCATTTTACTGGCAAAAATTAATTCATATATCATGTAAAAAATAGAGAAAAATATCCTTTAAAATAGTGTAGGCTATTTTACCCAATATTCTACTCAAGAAACGAATGTTCCAGAATTACCATGAAAAACTAGAATGTAAATATGTTTTTCCATTACTTGGCCTTGGTTCCCATGTATGTTACATAGTGTGAACTGATCACCATACTGAATGGGTTTCTAGTATTTAGAGATATGCATTCTTGGCAGCAAGCTCCTAAATACAATCCAACTACTTCACCCAGCGCTCAACTTAAAGAAGTCACAATTTACTCCAGGGATGAGTTATACCTTCAACTGCCTGCTAACTTGAACTTAATGAGAACAAAATGTCTGGGAATCTTCAAGGGTATTATTGACTGTATAAGAATATATGAATGTCTTTTAACTCTATGGTTTACTGTAGAAAACCAGAATAACTAATAATGTATAGACTATTTTTTTTTTGAAAACCAGAATAACTAACAATGCATAGACTATTGAAGGACATCAGATGCCAATAACATTACATTTAAGAAATGATGATATGCTAGTCAACTTAATTTCTTGCAAACTTATTTGGGCATTGATAGACAAGCGTGAACTAGTTTCTTAAAAGCTGGCACCCATTCTCTTATTTCTGAATTCATTTATATTCATATATTTTCTAATTTCTTCTTTTGGAATATCCTTTGAAGCTTGTTCAAATCATTTAAATTCAATTAATCTTGGCATATGGCCATTCGTAACGAGTAGACTTGGTTTCTAGTAGTAGTCAACATTCATCTCATGCAAGTGTTAGGCACTTAAATTGGCAAAATTATTTTAAGACAAAATGTGCTGTGCCTCTAGATTTACAAAGCTGCTTCATTCCTGAGGCTCCTAATCTAGCTCTGAGAGCAAGACATGGGAATGAATTTCAAGTTGCTGATGGGAATATCACTGGAATTAATAAATAAATATGATGACCATTTTGCAAAAATCAACACACATTTGAAGCAAATAATTCTAGCACATTTTCTTAAATTTTTACCCTCTAGTGGCCAAATTTTTACTTAAAAACAAGGCTTACATTCTTACAAATGGAGAAGGCAATGGCAATTTTTTTTGTAAGAAGCTAAGCCTTGTTTTTAAGTAAAGACAAAAGATGACTGTAAAATAGCTTTACTCCTTTACTTGCATGTTGTTTCCAAGGGCATGAAGATAGGATAATTATCTTCCTCCTCTTAGTCCTATTCTGTTTTTAAAGAAAAACTTCAGTTCAGATTATTGCTTGTCATTCTTTCTTTATCTGCAACTCTCCAGAAGACATATGGCAAGGTGTCCTTGAGAATTAGATTTGCAGAGAATGATCATTGGGCATGCCTGGACTTTTCTATGAATCTGATCATATAAAATTAGAGTAGATTCATACAGCATAGGCCTGGGATTAGTTGAGGCGAGTAAGGCATTTACTGCAGGCATAAAGTCTAAGATGTCTAAAATACTTAATCATCAGCATAAGTAATATTATAGAGCAAGTTATTAAGCAAATCAAAATCAATGCAAAAGTTCATGCTGTACATAATATTAACTTCTAAAAATAAATGGCATTTGTTTATTCTTTACCCTGCATAATTTTGCAAACAACAACAGCAACAACAGTATCAGTTTGAAATTCCTATCTGGGTAGATGTCATGTTCCCACTGGGTTGATTTTGAGACCTGACAACAGTGTGGGAACAGATTGGATAATATAAACTGTAATGTATCATCATGTTTTCTTATTGTAGAACTTCCATTACATTTTTCCAACTCATTCTAAATTAGATAATATCATGTAAGAATATTTAAGTGTATGTAAGAGGGCATATTTTCTACAGGCTCCCATTTTTTTCACAACTGCCTTTGCCTTTTGCTCCCTAGCAGATGTTGTTCAGTTACTAAATCATGTCTGACTCTTTGCAACCCTATAGACTGCAGCATGCCAGGCTCCTCTGTCCTTCACTATCTCCCGGAGTTTGTTCAAGTTTAGGTCCATGACCAAGCAGATAGTCACTTTTTTAGCTCCCCAAAGGTTGTGTACATACAATTCACCATCATCCTGTGTTTCATTACATAATGGAGAAAAAGTACTGTTGGTAGAAATCAACTTGAATATTTATTTAGAGAAAACTGTTGTTATATTTTAGATTGATATAGGAAATGGCAACGCACTACAGTGTTCTTGCCTGGCGAATCCCAGGGACAGGGGAGCCTGGTGGGCTGCCGTCTATGGGGTCTCACAGAGTCGGACACGATTGAAGCGACTTAGCAGCAGCAGCAGCAGCATTGTTTTACAATAATATAAAAGTACATAAAGGGAAGAAATAATGTGAACATATAAACGTCAAAAGATACATACTATGATGTACCATTATAAAGAGGAAATTCTGCTTGCTCTTCAATATTTAAAATGTTTGCTATTTATTCAGCATATGACTTGATTCAAATTATTTATAATTCAAGTATTTGTTTCTACTGTGGAGCTTGTTTTGGCTGTTTAGTCTAAAATGGTTCTCCTTGTTATTTCTTGTATACTGTATCAACCTAGATTAGCATAATCACTGTGATTAACATTAATTGAGGAACAGAAATGAAAGTGGTGGCTGAAAACAGTTTGGCTGATATGTACAATGGTAAAAATTTGTATTACATGAATACTTAAATGATAACATTTGACTTTAGTTCTAAAATCTCTGAAGCATTAGTGGGAAAATAGAATTTGGGGCATAGATGAATATACAAATGTATGCTAGACAAAAATGCAGATGTGCTCTGTATAGGAATCCTCACTGCTCTCCGAGTTTATTACTGGAAAACACCATAATATGGCTGTTTAGGAGTATAGACTTTACAATTACGCTAAGACACGAGTCAATCTTTGCTTTAATTGTTAGCTATGTAACTGTGAGTCAATTAACAAATCTCTCCAAAGCTCAGTTTTCTTACTTGTAAAATGGGGATAATTAATAAACTTATTAGGGTGGTTACAAGTCTTAAATAAAACGCTATATGCAAGCTTCTTGGCATCATGTCAGNCAGAGAAAGTTGTGAGACTACTCATCATATAAGAAATGATAATAAACTTCAATATTCTAACTATAGGAGAGAGAATTCTCTCTTATCAATCACTAATAAAAATTTTCTAAACTTTATAAATTTTGTAAGACTGTATCATAAGAAATGCATCCAATTGCTAGTAACATTCAGTTCAGTTCAGTTCAGTTCAGTTGCTCAGTTGTGTCTCTTTGTGACCCCATGAATTGCAGCACAGTCTTTTCCAATGAGTCAACTCTTCGCATGAGGCGGCCAAAGTACTGGAGTTTCAGCTTTAGCATCATTCCTTCCAATGAACACCCAGGACTGATCTCCTTCAGAATGGACTGGTTGGATCTCCTTGCAGTCAATGGACTCTCAAGAGTCTTCTCCAACACCACAATTCAAACGCATCAATTCTTCAGCGCTCAGCCTTCTTCACAGTCCTACTCTCACATCCATACATGCCACAGGAAAAACCATAGCCTTGACTAGACGGACCTTTGTTGCCAAGTAACATTAAAAATTATAAGTATCATAAATATTTTTTCTTCTACATAACAGTTTAGACAAGAAAAGTCAGTAGTGTGAGTTCAGCTATTCAGTCTATCACAAAGAACCCAGGATTTTTCCATATTTCCTCTCTATGATCCTCAGAATTTTGGCTCTTTTGTTTCAGGTTTGCTGACTAATGGCTACAATAAGACTACTATAACTCCAGATACCAAGATTTCATTCTAAAACAGGGATATAAGCCAGAGCAGTAAGACAATTTCTTATGTTGCTTTCCTGCTTGTAAAATTATTTTTGCCCAAAGACCCTTGGCAGAATTCTCTCTTTCATGAGAAATGCAAAATGACCATTCTCTAAACAAGAATTTTAGGCCCACTTTATCTGAGATCAAGGGATCTCTTCTTGAGGCCTTGAGAAAATCATGGCTCTGTTAGCAAGGTAGTGGTGTGTGAGCAACCTTTGTTCCTGTCACGTAGGTGTACACATACATAAACACACACACACAGTAGTACTCTACAGGAGGAAGCATGGAGTTCACAAAGCAGCTGTCATCTCTCTTCTCACTAATTTCCTATTTTTTCTTTTGGCTTTAAAAATGTTAAAAAAATGTTTAAAGTGCTAATAATCAGTTAATTTTTGTTTGATCAAATGTTCAGATCAAACTGAACCTGAAGTTCTGTTAGAGAATATAACTGATTTTGAGGTAGCTGGTATATCATTCCATATCTCATAAATCTGGAACATGAGGATTTAAGAGAAATTACATGCAAGGAAACAAGATGGAGAATACATAAAATGCATGTCAAACATGCTAATGTCTCCTTAAAAGTTGGTCATAAAGTTAGTTTTAAATTTCTTGGCAGCCAATAAGAAGAGGAAAATCAATCAGCTCAAAATATTCATAGTATCTATAAGACAGAAATGAACTCCAGACTCACAGGAAACCCAACTAATCTGGAAGAATCCACAGGCATTTTCCCCAGGGTTCTGATAAAAAGAACAATGTATAACCCAGTGAATCTGGTTTCACTAACTTCTTTACAGAAAACACATTGCAGTATTTCTCAGGGGCAATTTCTTATGAGCTCCTTCAATTTGAACAATAGCAAACTACCTAAGTATGATTCAGAAAGCACAATTTTTGTTCAAGGGCCATAGACCTGGCGAATCCCAAAACAGGAAGGATAATAGAAAAAACATGTAATAAATCTATCTTCCCTTCTGTCTTTTTGCAAATTTATCTTCATAAAAGAGTAACAGACACAGGAAATGTACAAACAAATCTGTCTGGTCTCACAGTTGACAATACATTTGGTCAGTTTTGGTTAGTTTATTACCTTTAAGTTATCAAGATCTCAAAAGCTAATGCTTCTTCTCAGGTTTATGCTAGTGGAATTTCAGCAATTACTAACAACACTTTAAAAAAATGCAGTAAAATAGAGACCATTAGATTCAAGTAATTTTAAGAATAAGCTAGAGTTACCATTTGACTTATTCTTTTTAATAATTTACTTACTTATAAATATTTCTTAAAAATAAATTAAAGATTTAGTCATAAAAGACCCTGCTGAGCAATAGTGTGTCGAAAGATTGCCTTCGATTCTGACCACAGACTTTTATATCTGTAAATAATTAAATATTTAGGGAGTTAATTCATTTCCAACCATTAATTTTCATCTCAGGTTAAGTGGTTCGTCTATTTGACTTCATTTCAAATTATCAGGACTTGAACTTAGACATCATTTGGCAAAAGATAAAAATCTCAAGGGTCCAGGAGCCCCAATTATTAATCTTTCTTATGGAGGTGACAATTTAGGCTGCATAAAGGACATGTATTCAATATAAACTTTTGCTTTCCATGACACACATAAAGACAAAAACAGACATAATTTATAATATGTTTATAAGATTTAGGAGATAGCTTATTGTTCTTAAAATAGTATTTTTAATGTATAATAATTGTATGTAACCCTTTTAAAATGATCTCTAAGTTTGTTGTATTTGTAAGGATTGCCCTTTTGGAAAATGTCATCATTATTTTACAATAAAAAGAACTCAACTTTTTCAGTAAATCAATTTCACCTCAACTACTGTTTGCCTCCAGGTTCACCTTGGAAGCACATGAAAAATTTTTTGAAGACCTTGAGAAAGAAAAACAAAAATAAAAACAAAACTATCTGGTAAGCCTAGCAAGTTAGAAATATGGATAAAGACATACATATTAATTGCAAAAGTTCACCATAATTGCATGTGCAAAAACACAGGTATAAATAATTAACCTCTTGAGCAGGAAATTGGTTGATTTCAGGTGCAATTATTGAAACAGAATAAAGAAGGAATGGTGGGGTTCTGTTGAAAATGTAATCTCAAATTGTATGGGTTTTCAAACACTGCAATCAAGTTAAAAAGTATTGTTAATCATGTTGATGGATGGCAGAAATCAAACCAATATTGTAAAGTAATTATCCTTTGATTAAAAATAAAGTAAAAAAATGTAGTGTCAAAAGTTTAGAAATAATAGGCACAAAAACACTGAATCAATTGTTAATCTAAAAGGAATAGACGGCCAAATATCTCCCCAACAAAGATGGGTTTGTGTGGGATCAGCAAAGAATTTCAGTTTATACAACCTTGGTCACATGCAAGTACTTACATGGCAAGGGAAGAACGCTTTATAGAGAGGAAAATGAAGTTGGAGGGCTACAGTTTAATTGGCTACTTCCTTTCCAAGAAGAGGGATATTTCCCATTGGACTCTGCTGTTATTGCCAGGTGCAAACATTCCTCCTTCTGTTCTCCTGACATTATTTAACTGAGGTTTCTGTTTATTAGTATTTTACACACTGAAGAACTAATGAGTAAAAGTGCACGTATCAAAACAAAACCAGTTTATAACCTAGGAGCACTCAAACCAAAATATGAATGAGGCTCAGAGATATTAACATATCTGCTATAAAGCAGTTTATATGGTGAGAAGGAAGTTTATTCTTCCGAGAGATTGATCATAATATTGAATTTTACCTAAATGATAGAAAATTGGTCACTGGTTACCTCATATCAACCTTCAGTTCAGGTCAGTTTAGTCGCTCAGTTGTGTCTGACTCTTTGTGACCCCATGAATTGCAGAACGCCAGGCCTCCCTGTCCATCACCAACTCCCGGAGTTTACCCAAACTCATGTCCATCGAGTCAGTGATGCCATCCAGCCATCTTATCCTCTGTCATCCCCTTCTCCTCCTGCCCCCAGTCCCTCCCAGTATCAGGGTCTTTTCCAATGAGTTAACTCTTCACCTGAGGTGGCCAAAGTATTGCAGATTCAGCTTCAGCATCAGTCCTTCCAATGAACACCCAGGACTGATCTCCTTTAGGATGGACTGGTTGGATCTCCTGCAGTCCAACGGATTCTCCAGCACCACAGTTCTCCAACACCACAGTTCAAAAGCATCAATTCTTTGGGGCTCAGCTTTCTCCACAATCCAACTCTCACATTCATACATGACCAGTGGAAAAACTATAGCCTTGACTAGACAGACCTTGATGACAAAGTAATGTCTCTGCTTTGGAATATGCTATCTAGATAGGTCATAACTTTCCTTCTAAGGAGTAAGTGTCTTTTAATTTCATGGCTGCAATCACCATCTGCAGTGACCCTGGAGCCCCCCAAAATAAAGGTGATACTGTTTCCACTGTTTCCCCATCTATTTCCCATGAAGTGATGGGACCAGATGCCATGATCTTCATTTTCTGAACGTTGAGCTTTAAGCCAACTTTTTCACTCTCCTCTTTCACTTTCATCAAGAGGCTTTTTAGTTCCTCTTCACTTTCTGCTATAAGGATGGTATCATCTGCATATCTGAGGTTATTGATATTTCTCCTGGCAATCTTGATTCCAGTTTGTGTTTCCTCCAGTCCAGCGTTTTTCATGATGTACTCTGCATATAAGTTAAATAACAAGGTGACAATATACAGCCTTGACATACTCCTTTTCCTATTTGGAACCAGTCTGTTGTTCCATGACCAGTTCTCACTGTTGCTTCCTGACCTGCATATAAGTTTCTCAAGAGACAGGTCAGGTGGTCTGGTATTCTCATCTCTTTCAGAATCTTCCACAGTTTGTTGTGATACACACTGTCAAAGGCTTTGGCATAGTCAATAAAGCAGAAATAGATGTTTTTCTGGAACTCTCTTGTTTTTTCAATGATCCAGCATATGTTGGCAATTTGATTCTGGTTCCTCTGCCTTTTGTAAGACTAGCTTGAACATCTGGAATTTCACAGTTCACATATTGCTGAAGCCTGGCTTGGAGAATTTTGAGCATTACTTGACTAGCGTGTGAGATGAGTGCAATTGTGTGGTAGTCTGAGCATTCTTTGGCATTGCCTTTCTTTGGGATTGGAATGAAAACTGACCTTTTCCAATCCTGTGGCCACTGCTGAATTTTCCAAATTTGCTGTCATATTGAATGCAACACTTTCACAACATCATCTTTCAGGATCTGAGATAGCTCAACTGGAATTCCATCACCTCCACTAGCTTTGTTCATAGTGATGCTTTCCAAGGCCCACTTGACTTCACATTCCAGGATGTCTGGCTCTAGGTGAGTGATCATACCATCATGATTATCTTGCTCGTGAAGCTCTTTTTGGTCAGTTCTGTGCATTCTTGCCTCCTCTTCTTAATATCTTCTGCTTCTGTCAGGTCCATACCATTTCCGTCCTTTATTTGCATGAAATGTTCCCTCAGTATCTCTAACTTTCTTAAAGAGATCTCTAGTCTTTCCCATTCTGTTGTTTTCCTCTATTTCTTTGCATTGATCATGGAGGAAGGCTTTCTTATCTCTCCTTGCTATTCTTTGGATCTCTGTATTCAGATCTTTCCTTTCCTCCTTTGCTTTTCACTTCTCTTCTTTTTACTGCTATTTGTAAGGCCTCCACAGACAGCCATTTTGCTTTTTTGCATTTCTTTTCCATGGGGATGGTCTTGATCTCTGTCTCCTCTACAACGTCATGAACCTCCGCCCATAGTTCATCAGGCAATCTGTCTATCAGATCTTGTCCCTTAAATCTACTTCTCACTTCCACTGTATACTTATAAGGGATTTGATTTAGGTCATACCTGAATGGTCTAGCGGTTTTCCCTACTTTCTTCAATTTCAGTCTGAATTTGGCAATAAGTAGTTCATGATCTGAGCCACAGTCAGTTCCCAGTCTTGTTTTTGCTGACTGTATAGAGTTTCTCCATCTTTGGCTGCAAAGAATATAATCAATCTGATTATGGTGTTGACCATCTGGGGATGTCCACGTGTAGAGTCTTCTCTTGTGTTGTTGGAAGAGGGTGTTGGTGTTTGCTATGACCAGTGCATTCTCTTGGCATAACTCTATTAGCCTTTGCCCTGCTTCATTCTGTACTCCAGTGTCAAATTTGCCTGTTACTCCAGGTGTTTCTTGACTTCCTATTTTTGCATTCCAGTCCCCTATAATGAAAAGGACTTCTTTTATGGTTTTTTCAAGGAAAACCATATCAACCTTGGGATACAGTAAAACTTTACTCATAATTTCCAGAGGTGTAGATGAGAAATGACCCAGATCATGTTAGTCTTGCAAAACTGGCTAAACTAAGTTTTGCTTCTATGACTAATTTTGTTTTGTCTGCTCGGGGAACTTTGAAGATTGCTCTCCATTAGTTTTTTATTTTATTTTTTTATTTTATCAATTGTTGTTCAGTTGCTAATTCTCTAAGTTGTGTCTGAATCTTTGTGAGCTCATGAACCACAGCATGCCAGGCTTCCCTGTCTTTCATTGTCTTCTACGAATTGCTCAGACTCATGTCCAAAGAGTCAATGATGCCATCTAACCATCTTATCTTCTGTTTTCCCTTTCTCCTCCTGCCCTAAACCTTACCTAGCATCAGGGTCTTTTCCACTGAGTTTGCTATTCACACCAACTGGCCAAAGTGTTGGAGCTTCTGCTTCAGCATCAGTCTTTCCAATGAGTATTCAGATTTGATTTCCTTTAGGACTAACTGGTTTGATCTCCTTGCCATCTAAGAGACTCTCAAGAGTTTTTTCCAGTAACAAAAATTAGACTTGCTAATATTTGGCTTTCATAGCATCTGTCTGTTATGTAGTAGTAAAGAAAACTATTGCTAATAAAAACCATGGGCTTTTTATACTCTTTATCTTTCAAATAAGTTTAATTCCTCAAGAATAATGTTTTTCTGTATCTGATCATAACAAGAATTAATGCAATAATTGTTTGATATCTGGATTATTGCTTACTATCATTTTGAAGAAATGAGACCCAAAAGATAAAATCCATTTCTCTCCCATTCCAATCTTCCCTAGTTAACTATTTATTTTTTAAATGAAAACATCAATGTAGGGACTTCTGGAAAGAGCAGAGCTGTGTAAACTTTTATCTAGCTCCTTTCCTTCCAATAATTCAAAAAAAAAAGTTTCAATTTTGAAAGAAAGTTGAGGAAATGCTTAATCCAGGGATTAAAAAAAGAATAAGTTCCGTTAAAAATATACAAAATGGGGCAAAAAAACTGAATTGGAGGAAGCAAACAAAAAAAAAGTGGAAAAAGGGCCAAGTGGTAGCAGATCTCAAAAAGACCAGAAAAACATGTTTTCTGAAGATGGAATGTTTATAAAGGGTAAAAACTGAATCTCTTATGAATGGTGTGTGGGTGTGTATGCATGCTTAGTCACTTAGTAGTGTTCAATTCTTTGCAATCCCATGGACTATAGCCCTCCAAGCTCCATGGTCCATGAAATTTTCCAGGCAAGAATATTATAGAGGGTTCCCATTACCCCCTCCCAGGATCTTCCCAGTCCATGGATTGAACTTGCATCTCCTGAGTCTCCTGCATTAGCAGGCAGATTCTTTACCAATGCCACATGGGAAGCTTCTTATGGGTGATTTTAGGGTAAAGAGGGATAGCAAGAGAAGCCCTCCTTGGCAGAAAACAGTAGGGAAAGATTCAGAGCCATACAGAGTTTAACAAAGTTGTATTTGAAAGTTGGTGCCTTTCAAAACCAAAGGAATGAAGCTTTATTTTGTCACCAGAAAGGTGATCTTGGTGTCCTACTTTCTATACATTCCATGGGATTCTTCTGAAAAAGGTTATTCACTTAATAAAGGGTAGTAAGGAAAGTAGCAAGGATAACATTAAAACAAATATAAGAAGTTGGAAAAGGGAAAAACAATTTTAAAAAAGATAAAGCAATTGCACCCAAAATATGTTGTTTTGAGAAAGCGTATGAAAATAATAGACTAATGTTTAGCTAAGAATTTTTAAGAAGAAATGAAGCAATCACCACTTTGAAGGAAAAACAAGCAACAGAGATGCAAAAATCTCAACAAAGTGATACTAGAATAATAAGAGGAAACAAAAATGGTACAGAATGAAGGAGAACAAATAAACAATATCATTATAAAAATGAAATAAACAAGGGTTTAGGAGCATAAGGGAGAATTACGGTATAAGTAAAAGGAATAAAAATGAGAAAAGTAGAAATAAATATAGGAAAGGAGAGTAGTAATTATAGAAGATGCATGAAGGAGGTCCAACATAAGAATTAGTTTGGTACCTAAAGAAGAAAATCAGAAAATATCTTATTTAATTATAACCATATTTGAAGTACAAAGTGTATTTGGAGATGAAACTCATGACACATTTCAAGAAAAAGAAAAGGAGACAAAAATTACATTGTTAGAATATATATAAAAAAAGTTTAATGTTATTAGTGAGGAAAAGTTGACCTGATATGGTCAAGACCAAGATGCAACATAAAAAATATAGGAGTTTAAAGGCAGAAGCTCTTATAGGGGAAAGTTAAAACCTTTGAATTTCCTTAGAGCAAAATTCAATCAGTGAAGACAGGGGAACAATATCTGTAATACTTAAAGAGGAAAAATGTGAACCAAGATTATCTATCTAGCTGTATGGTCTTTCTAAAATGAAGACTACTGAAAACAATTTTAACCATGCAAGAATCCAAACTAAATCACCCTGAGATACCATTTTTACATTTTATATTGACAAAAGTCTTAAAAAGTCATCACCATAACACCTAAACTAAAAGGCAACTTTTATACAATCAGTGTAAGACAATAATTTGATATAGTCTCTGTACAGGTCACTTTGTGTGCTGTGTGTGCTACATCGCTTCAGTTGTGTCTGACTCTTTTTGACCTCATGGACTGTAGCCTGCCAGACTTTTCTGTCCATGGGATTCTTCAGGCAAGAATACTGGAGTGGGTTGCCATTCCTGCTTCCAGGGGATCATCCTGACCCAGGGACTGAACCCAAGTTTCTTACATCTCCTGCATTGGCAGATGGGTTCTATACCACTAGTAACACCTGGGAAACCCACCGGTCACTTTAGCAAAATTAATCAAAACTGCAAACACAAATCCACTTTGATTAAATAATTTTGTTTCAGGGATTATATTGTACAAATACCCTTGCAATGTGGAAATAATATGTGAAAAAGTGTTATTTACTCAATAATATTTGTCCTAAGAAATAATGAAAAATAGATCAAATGTTTATCAAAATATGACTATATACACAGTAATGTTCCACAGAATGGAATACTATGTGGCTATTAAAATGAATAGGAAAGCTCTTTATAGACTAATATAGAAAGATTATGGCTTGCTGGATGGCTCAGCCAGTAATGAATTCACCAGAAATACAGGAAACCAAGGGGGTGTGGATTCAATCTCTGAGTTGGGAAGATAACCTGGAAGAGGAAATGCCGACCCACTCCAGTATCCTTGTCAGCAAAATCCCATGGACAGAAATCCATCTCATCCTCTACCACCCTCTTTTGCTTTTTCCTTCAATCTTTCCCAGCATCAGGGTCTTTTTTAATGAGTCAGTTCTTTGAATCAGGTGACCAAAGTAGTGAAGTTTCAATGTCAGCAACAATCCTTCCAATGAACACGCAGTTGGTTTCCTTTAGGCTTGACTGGTTTGATCTCCTTGCAGTCTAAAATATTTCAAAGGTCTTCTCCAAAACCAAAATGTGAAAGCACCAAATCCTTGATGTTCATCCTTCTATTTGGACCAACTCTCACATCCATACATGACTGCTGGGAAAACCACAGCTTTGACTAGACAGACCTTAATTGGCAAAGTGATGTCTCTGCTTTTTAACTGGCTGTCTATGTTTGTCATATTTTTCCTTCCATGGAGCAAACATGTTTTAAATTCATGGCTGCAGTCACCTTCCATTGTGATTTTGGAGCTCAAGAAAAAAAATTTTCACTGCTTCTACTTTTTCCCCTTCTATTTGCCACGGAGTGATGGGACCAGATGTCATGATTTTAGTTTTTTGAATGTTGTGTTTCAGGCTAGCGTTTTCACTCTCCTTTCACCTCATCAAGAGTCTCTTCAGTTCCCCTTTGATTTCTGCCATTATGGTGGTATCATCTGCATATCTGAGGTTGTTGCTGTTTCTCCTGGCAATCTTGATTCCAGCTTGTGATTCATCCAGCCTGGCATTTTGCATTATGTACTCTGCATATAAGCTAAATAGTCAGGGTGACAATATACAGCCTTGATGTACTCCTTTCCCAATTTTGAAACAGTCTCTTGTTCTGTCTCTGGTTCTGTTACTTCTTGACCCACACACAGGTTACTCAGGAGACAGGTATGGTGGTTGCATATTCCTATCTCTTTAAGTATTTTCCACAGTTTGTTGTGATCCACACAGTCAAAGGCTTTGGCATGGTCAATGAATAAAAAGTAGATTTTTTTTTTTTCTGGAATTCTCTTGCTTTATCTATGATCCAACTGATGTTGGCAATTTGATCTCTGGGTCTTCTACCTTTTCTAAATTCAGCTTGTACACCTGGAAGTTCTCAGTTCACATACTGTTGAAGCCTAGATTGAAGGATTTGAGCACTAACTTGCCAGCATGTGAAATAAGTGCAATTGTGGGGTAGTTTGAAGGTTCTTTGGTATTGCCCTTCTTTGAGACTGGAGTGAAAACTGACCTTTTCCAGTTCTGTGGCCACTGCTGAGTTTTCCAAATTCTCTGGTTTCTTGAGAGCAGCACTTTAACAGCATCATCTTTTAGGATTTTAAATAGCTCAGCTGGAATTCTGTCACATCTACTTGCTTTGTTCCTAATAATGCTTTCTAAGGCCTAGTTGATTTCATACTACATGATGTCTGGCTCTAAGTGAATGACTATACCATTGTGGTCATCTAGGTCATTACGACCTTTTCTGTATAGTTCTTTGTATTCTTTCTACCTCTTCTTAATTTCTCTGCTTCTGTTAGTTCTTGGCCATTTCTGTCCTTCATCATGCCCATTTTTGCATGAAATGTTCCCTTGGTATCTCCAATTTCCTTAAAGAGATCTCTGGTCTTTCCTATTCTATTGTTTTCTTTTATTTCTTGTATTGTTCATTTAAGAAGGTCTTCTTATTTCTCCTTGCTATTCTCTGGATCTTTCCATTCAGTTGGATATATCTTTCCCCTTCTCCCTTGCCTTTCACGTCTCTCCTCAGGTATCTGTAAAGCCTCCTAAGGCAACCACTTTATCTTCTTGAATTTATTTTCCTTTGGAATGGTTTTAGTCACTCCCTCCTATGTAATATAATGAACTTCTGTTTATAGTTCTTTAAACAGTCTGCCTACCAAATCTGATCTCTTGAATGTATTTGTCATTTCCACTGTATAATCATAAGAGATTTGATTTAAGTCATACCTGAGTGGTCGAGTAGTTTTCCTTACTTTCTTCAATTTAAGTCTGAATTTTTCAAAAAGGAATTCCTGATCTGAGCTACAGTCCAGGTTTTTTTTTTTTTTTTTTTTAAACTGACTGTTTAGAGCTCCCTTTTTGGCTGCAAAGAATGTAATCAATCTAATTTTGGATTGACCATCTAGTGATATCTATGTGTAGAGTTGTGCTAGTGATATCTATGTGTAGAGTTGTGTCTTGGATTATTGGAAAAGGGTGTTTGTTATGACCAGCATGTTCTCTTGACAAAACACTGTTAGTTTTGACCTGCTTCATTTTGTACTCCAAGGCCAAATTTGCCTATTATTCCAGGTATCTCTTGATGTCCTACTTTTGCTTTTATTCCTATGGTGAAAATGTCATCTTTGTGTGTGTGTGTGTTAGTTCTAGAAGGTGCTATAGGTCTTCATTGACCTGGTTAACTTCAGCTTCTTTGGTATCAGTGTTTGGAGCATGGACTCGGATTACTATGATGTTGAATGGTTTGCTTTGTAAACAGACTTAGATCACTCTGTCATTTTCGAGATTGCATTGAAGTACTGCATTTCAGATTTTTTGTTGTTGTTGACTATGAGAGCTACTCCAGTTTTTCAAGGGTTTCTTGCTCACAGTAGTAATTGTAATGGTCATCTGAATTAAATTCCCCCATTCCCATCCAGGTTTCCCAGGTGGCTCTAGTGGTAAAGAACCCACTTGCCAATGCAGGAGATATAAGAGATGCTGGGTTCAATCCATGGGCTGGGAAGATCCCGGGGTCGGGAAGATCCCCTGGAGGAGGGCATGCAACCCACTCCAGTATTCTTGTCTGGATAATCCCTTGGAGAGAGGAGCCTGGCAGAGTACAGTCCATAGGGTTGCAAAGAGTTGGACATGACTGAAGAGGCTTAGCATGCTTGTACACATGCATTCCCATCCATTTTAGTACACTGATTCCTAAGATGTCGGTGTTCACTCTTGCCAACTCCTGCTTGACCACATCCAATGTACCTTGATTCATGGATCTAGCATTCCAAACACCTAGTCAATATTGTTCTTTATAGAGTGGGACATTACTTTTACCATCGAACACATCCACAGCTGAGCATCATTCCAGCTTTGGCCCAGCTGCTTCAATCTCACCGGAGCTACTAGTATTTGCCCTCCACTCTTCCTCAATAGCATATTGGACACCTTCCAACCTGGGGGCTCATCTTCTGGTGTCATATCTGTTCGCTTTTTCATACAGTCCATAGGGTTCTTCAGGCAAGAATACTGGAGTGGGTTGTCATTTCCTTCTCCAGTGGACCACATTTTGTCAGAACTCTTCACTACGACTCATCCATCTTGGGTGGCCCTGCACACAAGGCTCCTAGCTTCATTGAGCACACAAGCCCCTTTTCCAGACACTGCTGTGATCCATGAAGGAGACCCTGTGTGGCTAAAGTTTGGTTCAGTACAACCCTCAATGAGATGACATTTTGTTGGTATGCCAACAGGTAAGTTGGAACTTACCTGATAGGATACTCACAGCCTCATAAGGCACCTGATTACCTACTTAATAACTCTTATCAAAAACTCCCATAATAAAATTAAGTCAAGTTTTCTGTGTTTTTTTTAAATCTAATAATATTATGTCTACAGTTTGGTCCTTAAAAGTGTAAGCCATCTCCACAGTACAGCTCTTCAAATATTAGAAGGAAGTTGCACTGTTTTCTAATAAACTCTTTTCTTTTTTCTAACAGGTATCTTGTGTATTTTTCTCCATTTCTTTGTTTTTTAATTGCAGAGAAAAGCAGTTTCATTAATTTTGCAAATTTGTGAAC
>SJYQ01001297.1:94631-134237 GCA_006410935.1 Redunca redunca | reverse complement strand
CTGTTTGTATGCTTTCAATATATGTCCAGGAACAGAGATAAGGAAATATATCAATTTGTAGTTTATTCTTTACTTACATGCTTGAAATTTGCAGTGAATTAACAAAACAGAAAGCAAAGTAACCCCATAGTTTTAAATTTGCTTTAAATATAAACTCAAGAAATAGAAAAGTGCTGATGTCACCAGATATAGCTAAAAAGTAATGAAACACTAATGATGAGGTATTTTATTAAAATTAGACTTGAAATTCTCTTGAAATTGAATTTGTAAAAGACACGAAGTAAGTTATTTGATTTGGAAATTTTACAATAAAATCATCTGTTATATATTTTAGTGCATCCTTAGTGCTCCCACTAGATTATATGGCATGTGTTTTCAAAAATCATTTCTATATTTTGAAATATTTGTGTAGAATATTTTAAAGTGGTCAACAGTTTGAAAACAATAGATATAGTTCTTCTAAAAGAAGATTGTATTTGTAGGAAGGAGAGAATCAACTGTACTGCATGAAATGCCTGGGCAATGACAGTTAAACACTATAAAGGGAAGAATTTCTGCTCCAGAGGGTGCAGTGCCAGCTAGTCAGCTGGTGTGCAGCCGAGTTGGAGGAATAAGCAAAAGAATGGGTTGTGGCTCTAGGCCAGAGCTTTTCAAAGAGAAAAGGAAACAAAGAACAGTACTAGACTTGATAATCAGGCCAGTGGTACTATACATCCCACTGTTTCCAGTAGTCTTTTTTTTTTTTCAATTCCCACCCTAAAGCCAAGTAAGAAAATGAGAACCTCTTAAAAGAACTCCCACAACATATCATTGGGAAATCTTTGGGATAAGTTTTTATAAGCCAGGGAGACAGATGATAGGAAGCTCATGGATTAAAAAAACAAAACTAGAAAGAACTAGAAGGAGATGGCTTTTAGAGATTTGAAAAAAATATAGCAAATGCACTGCATTATGTTATACAAGTAGTAGCCAGAGGACAAATGTAACTGGAGTCTGCTGATACTTCTGGGTGTATAGATAGCAAGTGTCTTAGGATATTTTGTTGATAAGTATAGAAAGACATTTATATCACTCCCTCTCTAAGGTTCTGATGTGAAAAATTGTGTGTATGTGTGCTCAGTCACTCAGTCATGTCCAACTCTTCAGCTCCATGAGCTCCTCTGTCCATGGAATTTTCCAGACAAGAATACAGGCTGCCATTTCCTACTCCAGGAGATCTTCCCAACCCAGGGGCCAAACCAGCATCTCTTGCATCTCTTGTGTTGGCAGGTGCATTCTTCACTACTAGTGCCACCTGATATGAAAAATAGGGCATTTAAATATATAGGCAAAAAAGATCAGCCAAGCTTTGGATTTAGTATCGATTCACACATTCTGATTACCAAATTATTAATGCAAAGTCAGAGAGAATGCAACTTGTTTTTAACAATTTAAGAGAGAAAGTCAGCAGGTAACTATCTCAAAGGGAACTTATTAGTTCAACAAGCAGTTTTAAAGTATTTTATCTGTATAGATCACTATAATTATGACACACTCAAAGTTTCTCTTGGTTGATTCACTCTTTGGTCCAGTCAACCACTTGTTTACAAATTTATTTGAGCAACTAAATTGTTTCAAATATTAAAGGCAGTAAAATTTGTCCAGTGAGACATGTAAAGTTTCCTTGATTTTACATGTTTCTACATATACTACTTGGTACTATAAGTTAGTTTTGCAAAAATGTAGAAATTCCTTTGCCTCAGTTCAAATGTCATCATACTGTAACTTGATACATTGATGGTTTAATACTCATGTCAGTGAGTCTTTACCTCTATCTAATTTTCTTCATTAGGTCCAAACATTGGACTTTTGAATATTTATTATATCTTTATTATACTATTTACTCTATGTATACATTAAATTTTTAACTTTTTCCCATATAAATAGTAGTACAAAGAGATTACAAATATAGGAGGAAAGACTATCAAAGGTGACTACAGAGATAATTTTCTGATATGAAATTTTAACAGCATAATAAGTTTTTAATAATAAAATGTTATTCAAGTTGAAAGTCTGTTTTTCCATAAAGACTCCTAACTTGTGATAAAGACATTAGCATTATACTATAGCTGAATAGTAGAATTCTACTATTACTTGTACCATAATAGTTGTTGGTTTTTTCATCCTTCTGATAAGGGAAATGCAGTTAATTCCTTGTTGGTCTCTTTGTAACAGGAGCTTAGGTTATACTTTAACTAATGAAAAACTATCATTAGCAGCTTTTCTACTGCTAAAGAATTATTTGGTCTTTTTGGATTTCAGTGGATTAGACATGCTGTAAGAATTTTTCCAGCTTGAAATGTCCATGAGTCTAAAACTAAGTGTTTATGTGAATATAAAACTAATAATATGCAGAGTACATCATGAGAACTGTCAGCCTCAATGAAGCACAAGCTGGAATCAAGATTACCTGGAGAAATATCAATAACCAGATATGTAGATGTTACCACCCTTATGGCAGAAAGTAAAGAAGAACTAAAGAGCCTCTTGATGAAAGTGAAAGAGGAGAATGAAAAAGCTGGCTTAAAATGCAACATACAAAAAACTAAGATCATGGCATCCGGTCCCATCACTTCATGGCAAGTAGATGGGGTAACAATGCAAACAGCGAGAGACTTTATTTTCTTGGGCTCCAAAATCACTGCAGATAGTGACTGAAGCCATGAAATTAAAAGACGCTTGTTCTTTGGAAGAAAAGCTATAACCAACCTAGACAGCATATTAAAAAGCAGATACATTATTTTGCCAACAAAATCTGTCTAGTTAAAGCTATGGTTTTTCCAGTGGTCAGTACGGATGTGAGAGTTGGACCATAAAGAAGGCTGAGTGCTGAAGAATTGATGCTTTCAAACTCTATGGTTGGAGAAGAAGCTTGAGAGTCCCCTGGACTCTAAGGAGGCCAAACCAGTCAATCCTAAAGGAAATGAGTCCTGAATATTTGTTGGAAGAACTGATGCTAAAGCTGAAACTCCAACACTTTGGCCACCTGATGCGAAGAACCGACTAATTGGAAAAGACCCTGATGCTGGGAAAGACTGAAGGAAGGCAAGAGATGAAGGGGACAACAAAGGATGAGATGGTTCGATGGCATCACCGATTGGATGGATATGAGTTTGAACAAGCTCCAGGAGTTGGTAATGGGCGGTAAAACTTGGCATACTGCAGTCCATGGGGTTGCAAACAGTCAGACATGACTGAGTGACTGAATTGAACTCAACTGAATAATTTTTACAGCTTGCAATGTCCATAAGCCTAAAACTAAGTGTTTATGTGAATATAGAAATCATTGGTATTTCTTACCATAACCATCCCATCCTCACAATGCCTGAAGGATCAAATTAATTTAGGGAGATAATTGTATTAATATTGTCTGGTAAGAAAAGTTCAATTTCAATGTCTATCTCTCTTCTCAGGCCCCGTGAAGTGATTGATATTACTTAAGACCCACTCTTGGAAGCTGTGTAACATCAGTGCTTATTAGGTTAGACCACTAATTGCTCACATATAACATGAATGGTTGAAATAGTGAAGGACCCAGAGAAACATGGGCATCAGGAAAGAAACTGAAGGAGAAAAACATTATTAGAGAAAAATAGAAGAAAATGTAAGTAGTGAGACCTTCTTTCGTTGGAAATGAAAATGAAAGAGGAAATTTAAAATAGAGATTCTTTGGTCTGACACATTTAAAAAAAAAGCATATTCACTCTGGATGGCTGAGCATATTGTTGGTTTTCAATAGAGCTGTTAGTGGCTATTGAGTTCAACTGATTACTGTATATAACTGAGGCCAAAGTCCAGTCCCCACGTGGGCCAGTTAACTGTGCCCTGTTCCACAACCACACAGCATGCCACTAACTTTGGCCAGCTGTCTACAGAATGCATGCTCTTTATCACAAAAGGGACATGGTGTATTTGGATCAGTGAAAAATCTATTCTTACCAATAGGAAAAATTCTTAAACCAGATGGTAGGTCAGGAATGTGGCTTTAGCATATAAAAGATGGCATGTGTTCTGATTTTGAAAAGTAGAGTGGAGATTTGTCAGTTATCCAATTGTAGTTGAATAGTTGGGCTACAAGTCCAGTCAGGTTTAGACGGCCAACATGGTGGTTTATGTGATATACTAAAGGCACTGCCACTTCAGTGTCTCAAACTTAAATGACTTTGGTGACCAAAGAGATATACTGGCCTTGTAGATGACATATGGGGTGGTGGAAATGGTAATGAATTGGGCAATTAATGCTGTACCTAATGTGATAGAAAAATAAAGTAAGAAAATCTCATTCACCAGACATCTGAATATTTGGGCCAGTTATCCAGAGGAATTAAAAAAAAAAAAATCACACTGCATATGGTTAAGTGCCTGATAATCAGACAAAATATGTTGATTTTATTTAAAAAGATACTCAAAATACTTAATATTTTTTATTTAAGAATGTGTATCACCTCTCCAGATCCTGAATTCCACAAAAAGAAGCACAATGTCTTGCTTGTCTTTTCTACCGTGGAACATAATATGAAATATAGCACCCGTCTAAAAGAATGATAAAATTTTTTCTAATGCATAGCTATAGTGTAAACACAAGATTTTATAATGGTCTCAATTATCTATATTAATTTCATTTTCCTAAACATACTTAAATTTTGGTGTGTTAGAAATTTATTAGAACAAATAGAATTAGATATGAAAAATCATATTCCTAGTGGTAGACAACACAAAACTGAAAGCTTACTTAATCTATATAAATTACAACAATTGAAAAATAAATGTTCTCTTACTTTAGAATTTTTCAAGGTAATTAAGTGGACTTCAGTTTAATGTACATCTCATTAGAAACATTAAGAAAAGTATTTGCTTAGTTGCTAGATTTCATTTTCTTAAAGCTGATGAAAATACAACAAACAAAAATTAAATTGCACAGAAATGTATGGATGAAATAAAACAATTCTTTAGTTTCTAGGTAATGGCTAAAGTGTTACTGGCAAGAAAAGCATAATTAACAGCAGTGTTAAAGCTTTGCTTTACAGTCTTTTGGCAATTGAGTCTACTAACTTGAAAGCTGTTAAACAGAGTATTTGAGTTTTATATTAATTTGCATTTCACTTGACTGCTTTTTACTGTTTTGCAAGCATGAAGCAGGGAGGTCTGGGTTCAACGCAACAAATTACTGTACAAAATAAAAAAAAATGCTACCCAAGCAGATTTGTGTTTCTACTGGGTTTGTCATGCTGTGAGTTAAGAAGAAAGAAAATAAAAAAGAAGTGTTGATTCTTTTAGAGGCATCTCAGCACCATATCTGCACTATCAAAAATAGTCCTCTAACATAGAGTTATCTAGAAATTCAGCAGTTTGCAAACAAATGCACTAGGGAGTAGTTTTTTCACATTAAAATATTTTTGCTACACATCAGCAAGTCCTTGAGGGGAGCCTGCTGGCTCCAAAGGGCTGCAGTTTGCTGTTGAAATAGCAGAGCAATAATATTTAGTCAGTGCTAACAGAGAAGCCAAGATGTATCTGCTTTTCATGGTGACTATTACATTTGACCCCAGATGGTTTACCCACTATGATTGAAAATAAGGACTTTATTTTAATATTTACTTCTTAACCTTTGACAACTTTTATTATGACTTTTCAGAAGTGTTAAGTATACATGCTACTTGTTCTTTCTGTAGACATTGATCACAAAATACAGAATGAGACAACTAATTTAAAAAATAAATACATTCTATGTTTGTGCTTGTGTGCTAAGTTGCTTCAGTCATGTCTGACTTTTTGTAATCTCAGGGACTATAGCCCACCAGGTTCCTCTGTCCTTGGGATTCTCCAGGCAAGCATATTGGAGTAGGTTGCCATGCTCTCCTCTAGGGATCTTCTCGACCCAGGGAACAAACCCTAGTCTCTTTTGTCACCTGCATTCTTTACGACTAGCACCAAACATAGCCTTGATAGTATGCTGGTGTATGTACTTACTATCAAGGCTATGTTTTGGTTAATAGTGGGCAATAATAAAAACAAAGAGAATCTTGCTGTGAGGGTATTATTACCTGAGTCTGTTAGTTCTCTGCATTATTAGAAACAGAGTCAGTGCATAATAATATTCTTCAAATCATTAAAATATTTCAGCTTCCCTTTATCTATATCACTTTCTTCCTACATACTCATCTGGGTTTCAATAATTATATATTAATCTAATTAATTCATATGACTATGGCATAACCTAAAATATTTTAAGGTTTTGACCTCTCAACTTTTTATATTAATGCATTCATATTTTTAAACCGAAGACCTGCAAGAGAACAGCTATGTAAAAAGCATGACTCTAATAAACAAGGGGATAAAAATTCTTTATTGAAGGAATTTTTATTTTGGCAGCTATCTAGATGGTTAATAAAGTTGTTTAAATATTTGCTCATTAGTGAAATTAAATCATATCAGTTTAATTCAGTCCCATTTCACATTTCTAAGTTTCAAAGCAACTTTTTAATATATACTGCAAAGGATTTTCTGGAGCTTTTGAGCTGTAATTTTCTTTCTTTTTCTAACTAGATATATATTGATGTAGTCATACCAGATGAGGTGTTGGGCTCCTCCTAAAATCTCCCTATTCATCTGTTTGAATTTGAGTGTAAGTTTCAGTGACTGCAAAATCACACCACATGCATCACTGGCAGGACTCAGGGCCTGAGATATGTGAATGATAGAGACCTTAGGTGTCAGATGGCTGATGCATCCCAGGAGTATTTAGGGTGACTAAGAGCCTGTCACTGTGGGAGAAACTGCTTGTAGCACTAGCTTTATCTTAAGACATTCAGACAGGGAGATAAAATGCATATTAATCCCTAAGGATAAACAGTGCTTGCCGTTGTACTGGATAAGCATCTGTTTTGTCAGATTTAACCTAAATATAGGCATATGGGGAGAAATCAGTGGTGAATTATTGGGGGGGAGCACTGAAGCTGAGAGAAGTAAGTTAGAAGAGTAGTGGATGGTGTCCACCACACTCTAGCCTTACATCCCAGTGCTGTCCTCTCCCACCTTTACTGACACATCTGCATTTTGGGTAACCTTAAATAAAATTGATATTTTCATTCTCTTCTGACTCCTTTTTGCTCAGGCTTTCCTAAGGGCAATCTAGAGAACAAGAAGATCACTAACTGATGTCTCCAAAACAACAAGTGTCAGGACGCTTCACATAGTTTCTTGAGGTTAAGGATGTTGTATTGTCTAGTACCTTTTCTCTATAATGTCCAGCCTCATATTAGAAAAAATAAGTTCTGCATATATATTTTTTGAATGAATATACAAAGGATTATGATGTTTTTATCTTCTGACTAAGGCCAGCAATTGTCTTGTTATTTTGACTTTTTCTGTAAAGGAATATTGCAAAAATCAGACCATAACACCTTTAGATGAAGTAGAGCATAGAGTTTTTATTTACTCAACCATATTCTGGTCCTCATTCTCAACCTACTTTTACTTGATCTTTCAAAAAATGCTAAATAAACATATTTGTTACAATACAGGAGCAACTTTAGCCCTAGCCTAGGTCACTTGTAGCACCAGCAAAAGACAAGATGTGAAACACAAGTCCAAATAATTATCCACTAATTTTGAATACTACCTTAACAGTTTTGCTTAGAGAAATGATTAGATGACTTATTTTCCTTTCAATTACAATTATTTCATAATGAAAATTTTAGATCCAAAGGGATATTTGAAAGTGAAGGTGAAATTTGAAATACTGACTAAATCCCCCTTCAAACAATGCATTTTTGGAAAATGTGTTGAAATGAGTCTTTAGAAGCTGTGCCTACTTTTGCAAGATTAATTCTGTAAACACCCAGTTGATAAACACTGTATCAAGTTCTCATATACTAAATATGGAGCAAATATTTTCAATGATTTAGATATATTTCCATGTTTGTGTTTTACATATCAACAATATTCTATTTTTCATGAAGTCTTCTTAATACTTCATCTTAGTCTTCTTCTCCAAAGGCAAATATAAGAATAAGTGAGGTGATAGAACAAAATTATTTTTTAATACTGATTTCAAATTCTTTGTTAATCATGGATGTTTTCCCTTGACTGTCTGTGGGGACTTGTTTCAAAGCTGAGATTCTGTCTGATACATTTCCTTGTAAATTCTGTACTGCTTATGGGGCAGTCCAGCCATGTCCAAGATGGTCCCCAAGAAAACTTGCTTTCTGATATTCATTCCCTTGTGTCGTCTCCAGCAACTTGTATCAGGATTGCTCTGTGTGACCAGTAGAATCTATAATGGTTAAATAAATTTATACTTCTACCTTATTCTCCTAGATCATTCACTTAGGAGGAAGCCAGCTAACATGTCAAGCAGCACTATTGAGATGAACTGTGGCAAGAAACCATAGCCTTCTACCAAGAGGAAGGATCCACTTGCCAGCCATGAGTAAGAAGTCATGGAGGTGGATGCATACTCAAGTTTGCAGATAACTGCAGCCCCTAACATCTTAACCATAAATTCATGAGACATCTCATGCTAGAACCAGCCAGCTAAAACTATCCCCAAATTCCTAATCCATAGAAACCGTGAAATAATAAATGTTTATTTTTGTCTAAAGTAATTAAATTTTTTAACTCATTTATCTATTTATTTATTTTTTTAAAAAATTTTATTTTTACTTTATTTTGCTTTACAATACTGTATTGGTTTTGCCATATATTGACATGAATCCACCACGGGTGTACATGAGTTCCCAATCCTGAACCCCCCTCTCACCTCCCACCCCATATCTGTAAGTTATTACACAGCAATAGGTAACTAAAACATCTGCCCAATAAACTTTGCTCTCTGAAAGATCTGAAGGAGTGATATTTTAAGGATTTTCTGTAGGGAGTGGAATATCATTTCAGGATCAAGAAAACCTGAATATTCAAATAGTCACTGCTGTGGTCAATGGGATAATTCATTCTAGGGTGAAAAATGATTTTCCCTGCTGTAATGGAAAAAAAAAAAACAAAAAACCTTCCTCTTCTTCGTTTTTAAAAGTGTGTGTCAGGTTTATAATATGGGCAATCAGTATGTTTACACTACTTATAATCAAGTGAAGAAATTCTGCTAATGAAAATCATAGGATTTTTTTAAAAACCCAATAGAGTAGGCAGAAAAAAATAGTCTCCAAAAATGCCCACATCCTAATTCTTGAAATTTGTGAATATATACCTTTCATGGTAAAGTGGACTTGAAAGATATAAGACCATCCCCACACACAATTTTACAGAAGTTAAGATTCTTTGTGACCCCTTTGAATTGTAGCCTGCCAGGCTTCTCTGTCCATGGGATTCTCCAGGCAAGAATACTGGAGTGGATTCTCATTCCCTTCTCCAGAGGATCTTCTCTTCTTGACCCAGGGATTGAACCTGGGTCTCCTGAACTACAGGCAGATTCTTTATTGTTTGAGCTACAGGGAAGTCCAGTTTTATAGATACTCAAATAAATGTGGTTTCATAGACCCAGAATTACGAGAGGATTATTTCCAGACCTCTGAAACAAAGTGGGATTTTCCAGGCTGGATTTTGAAATTGGTACTGGTGGTTTCCTTTTTTCCCTTTTTATTTTCTTACTTTTTGAATGGGAATGTTTGTAACTTTTGTCATATGCCAGACAACTCCAGAAACTAGAAAAGGTACATTCTTTCTAGCACACTCAGAAGGAATGCTGACTTTCTACATTTTTATTTTAGCCCAGTGAAACCCATTATGGACTGCTGACCTCCATAGTTATAATATGCTTTTACCTTGAGACAATATGTGATAATTTGTTACAGAAATAATTGGAAACTAATTCACCCATGTTTCCAAAAAATGTAGCAAAATTTGAGGTCATGACTGTACCATCTTTATTTAGTTTCCTTCAACAAAATCTTGACTAATACTGAAATGCCAGACTCAAACATAATACATACAAGAAGTCTTTTTAATTCCTCAAAGTGCTCTTATTCTCTATCCTGAAGATAAAGGCAAGACTTCAACTTAAAGTTAACAATAGAATGTATTGTACCATCACATATTGGTATGTAAAAGTATTATTTAACTTGTGTTTGTTCTCTTTCACTGTAGTTAAAATATCAGTTACTTGAGAAAAGCTTAAGAATCTTTTGTTGCTGGCATAGACTACACCTCCATCATCAGGAGACCCTGCTCTTGCTCACTCAATAAATACTTCTTGATTGAATTATATGTAATTTCACTTTTTCTTTGTTGTTGTAGTTTTCCTTTGAGGTGTAATTTACATAAAATAAAATTCACAGGTTTTAAATATTCATTTGAATGAGTTTTTGAATTTATGCAGTAACATAATCACTATGCAAAACAAGATACAAAACATTCCCATCATCCCCAAAAGTTTTCCTCTATTTCTAACAATCAATTTCTATTCTCTGAGAAGCCAATTACTTTTGACTTCTTTCATTCAACCAAATGCTTATTACTAGTGGTGTCTCATGATATGATTACAATGCAAAATATTTATTTGTTTTCTGGTGCTGGTTTAAGGGAGATATTTATTAACTTTGGCAGACACTGATGACATCACAACAATGCTCCAAAGTTTGACATTTTATAATCCTCTCTCAGCAAGGATGAAACTTTGTGGTGTTCTACATTCTTGACACTATTTGGTACTGTCAGACTTTTAAATTTTAGATATTCCGATGGAAATGAAATAGTATTTCATCATTGATTTATATACATGTTGTATATTTTGGTCCTTTGAAATTTACTCAGTTTTGTTCTTTGGCTTAGTGTATGCTCAATCTTGGTGAATGCTCAATATGCACTGGAAAAAATATGAGTTTTGTTGTTGTTGTTGAGCATAGTAACCTTTCCATAACAAATAAGTTAGTGGATAATTCTACTCAAATCTTCCATGCCATACTATTTTTTTTTCTATTAAAAAATATCAGTTTCCATTAAGAATATTATATATCCAACCAGGATTGTGGTTTTATATTTTTCTCTCTTTAGTTGTGTTATTTTATTATTTCTATATTTTAAAATTATTTTACAGTAACATTCATAATGTATTTATATAGCCACACACAAACATACGTGTGTACCAACACATATGTTTATGAATACATGCGTACACATATATCTATAAAAATAAGCACAACAAAAATCTGCTTATTTATACATATGAATACCCTTGGTTATTTCTTTCTTAACATCCAGAGTTCTGTTTTTTTTTTTCCTGTCATTTTCCACCTCCCTTCAGCATGAAGAACTAGTTTTGTCATATCCTGCAGTAAAGTTCTGCTAGAAACATTTTCTGCTTCTGTCTGAAAAATGTCTTTATTTATTTTCATTTTTGAAGGATATTTTCACTGGATAAGGAATTCTTACTTGCTATTTTATTTACTTTAAGCACTTCAGTAATTCTGTATCATTTTCCTCCGATCTTAACTTGTTTCTAATGAGCTGTCTGCCTTCAGTTCAGTTCAGTTCAGTTCAGTCCAGTCGCTAAGTTCTGTCGGACTCTTTGCGACCCCATGAATCGCAGCACACCAGGCCTCCCTGTCCATCACCAACTCCCGGAATTCACCCAGACTAGCGTCCATCCAGTCAGTGATGCCATCCAGCCATCTCATCCTCTGTCGTCCCCTTCTTCTTCTGGCCCCAATCCCTCCCAGCATCAAAGTCTTTTCCAATGAGTCAACTCTTCGCATGAGGTGGCCAAAGTACTGGAGTTTCAGCTTTAGCATCATTCCTTCCAAAGAAATCCCAGGGCTGATCTCCTTCAGAATGGACTGGTTGGATCTCTTTGCAGCCCAAGGGAATCTCAAGAGTCTTCTCCAACTCCACAGTTCAAAAGCATCAATTCTGTGGTGCTCAGCCTTCTTCACAGTCCAACTCTCACATCCATACAGGACCACCGGAAAAACCATAGCCTTGACTAGATGGACCTTAGTCGTCAAAGTAATGTCTCTGCTTTGAATATGCTATCTAGGTTGGTCATAACTTTTCTTCCAAGGAGTAAGCGTCTTTTAATTCCATGGCTGCAATCACCATCTGCAGTGATTTTGGAGCCCCCCCCAAAATCTGTTTCCTCTGTTTCCCCATCTATTTTCCATGGAGTGATGGGACTGGATGCCATGATCTTCATTTTCTGAATGTTGAGCTTTAAGCCAACTTTTTCACTCTCCTCTTTCACTCTCATCNCATCTATTTTCCATGGAGTGATGGGACTGGATGCCATGATCTTCATTTTCTGAATGTTGAGCTTTAAGCCAACTTTTTCACTCTCCTCTTTCATTTTCATCAAGAGGCTTTTTAGTTCCTCTTCATTTTCTGCCATAAGGGTGGTGTCATCTGCATATCTGAAGTTATTGATATTTCTCCCAGCAATCTTGATTCCAGCTTGTGTTTCTTTCAGTCCAGCATTTCTCATGATGTGCTTTGCATATAAGTTAAATAAGCAAGGTGACAATATACAGTCTTTTCCTATTTGGAACCAGTCTGTTGTTCCATGTCCAGTTCTAACTGTTGCTTCCTGACCTGCATACAGACTTCTCAAGAGGCAGGTTAGGTGGTCTGGTATTCCCATCTCTTTCAGAATTTTCCACAGTTTATTGTGATCCGCACAGTCAAAGGCTTTGGCATAGTCAATAAAGCAGAAATAGATGTTTTTCTGGAACTCTCTTGCTTTTTCCATGATCCAGCAGATGTTGGCAATTTGATCTCTAGTTCCTCTGCCTTTTCTAAAACCAGCTTGATCATCAGGGAGTTCACGGTTCACGTATCTCTCAGTATTATTCTAAATGTTATGTGCTTTTTCATCTTTGACCAGTGATGAAATTTTTGATTCATTTTTACTTTATAGCCATTTAACTATGTGTGCCTAGGTATAGATTTTGTTGTATGTATTCTTTGTGAGGTTCACTGACCATCTTGGTTACAACATGCATAGGTTAAAATATTTTCATTAAATTTAGAAAATTCTTAACCTTTATCTTTTAAAATATTGCTCCACTTGTTCCTATTCTCATCTCCTTCTGAGAGTTTCATTTCACTGTCTATATCCACATTTCTCTATATATCTTTAAATATGCCCAGATCTATAACAATCCAGCAATACACACTATCTTTCATTTATTCTTCCTTCCTACTAGGAAAATGTATACTTATATTTGTAATTTTAGGTCTTGGAAATGCTTTCAGAGGTTAAGCAGTTACAAGGATAAGTTTTACCTTCAGTAGCCAAAAGTGAAAACCAAAAAAGGAAGAAAGGAAAAAATAATAACAAATAATAAATTGTAATGACTAAGTGAGCTTGATGAGTTCTTGTATTCTTGTCTGGCACCTTTGAGACTGCTCAGAGAAGCAGAAGACATATGTTCAGTTCAGTTCAGTCACTCAGTTGTGTCCAACTTTTTGAGACCCCATGGACTGCAGCGTGCCTGAATTCCCTGTCCATCATGAACTCGCATAGCTTGCTCAAACTCATGTTAATATGAGGGAGCTATATTTTTAAACATAAATGCATGTTCAAAAAATTCAAAAATGAAATTTTAATGTGAATTCATTTTAATATGTTATGTTTTCACTTTTTTGATGAACTATTACCTTTTTTGTCTGTTTCCACTGAGGCCTTTTTAGTTTATATTAATCAAAATACCTCAAAGTAAAAGATAATGTGGAATAGGAAATAGCAACCTATTCTAGTATTCTTGCCTGGGAAATGCCATGGACAGAGGATCCTGGTAAGCTGCAGTCCATGGGGTCACAAAAAGTCAGATATGACTGAGCAACTGAGCATTGATACAAAAGATAATGTACAAGGAATTTAATGATTCTATAAGTTACACAAATTTTGTAATGCCTATCTGGAGTGGTTAAGTGATCCTTAATTTCAGTAAAGCACCAAATGACTAGTCAATAAAGGAATCACTCTAAATAGAATGAAAACAAGTCCTCAAATGACTGAGTTTGCTATTCATTATCCTCTGTTGTGGGCTTCCCAGGTGGCTCAGTGGTAAACAATCCACCTGTCAATGCAGGTTTGATGCCTGGCTTGGGAAGATCCCCTGAAATAGGAAATGACAACCCATTTCAGTATTATTGCCTGGGAAATTTCATGGACAGAGAAGTCTGGCAGGCTACAGTCTGCCAGGGTCTCAAAGAGAGATATCTCTGAGAAACTGAGCATATAGGCATTCTCCATTATTAAATTAACTTAAGCACATATTGTATTTAGAAACAAATATATCATATGGGATACTCAAAATCACTACACGAAACAGTTCTGTCTGTTTTAATAAGGGTAAGATATATAATCCTGTAATGAACTAAACTGTATGAGCAATATTCCTATATTTATAAAATCTATGCATTATGTGAACATAATAGTCAATTAACAATTGAATATTAGAATAGATATTAACTAAACTTTAACTAACTTTAAATTCTATTTTAAAATTTTATACGGAGCCTTAAAGGAGTAATGACAGAATAGGTGTCAAGACCTACATGCCTATTTAAAACTGAAAAAATGGCATGTGTAAAATCATTAAATGTGATACTGTTGTTCAGTCTATCAGTCCTGTCTGACTCTGTGTAACCCCATGGACTGTGACATGCCACATCTCCCTGTCCTTCACCATCTCTTGGAGCTTGCTCAAACTCATGTCCATTGAGTCCATAATGCCATCCAACCATCTCATCCTCTGTTGTCCCCTTCTCCTCCTGCCTTCAGTCTTTCCCAGCATCAGGATCTTTTCCAAAGAGTCGGCTTTTTACATACATCAGGTGGCCAAAGTATTGGAGCTTCAGCTTCAGCATCAGTCCTTCCAATGAATACTCAGGGTTGATTTCCTTTAGGATTGATTGGTTTGATCTCTTTGCAGTCCAAGGGACTCTCAGAATCCACTACTTTAAAACTGCTCCTCTGTCCGTCAATATATATTTACCAGGATAGTTACATTTTCTTTCATTCTTTTTCAAACAGTGACTCCTCTTCTCCATCTCCTTATTTTCTTATTTGAGATGCAGTTTAATTGAACCAGAAGTGAATAAAAGACCCAGTTTGCATAAATTTTGTTCACAAAGAAACTGAAGCTGGGACTGAGAGATATCTAGTGTGGAGAGATGAAGGAACCTAGTCTACAGGGAGAAAGAGAAAAATGAGGGGGAAAAAAGGAAAAGGCAAAATTGAGCAAGTTCTTATGCCGTCTGAATTTTAAGATACTTCTAATGATCCAACTCTGTCCTGAGCCTACCTGTATGATGTACTTGGATTTTAAAGATATTTTCCACATATTTAAGTTGGCGTTAATGGATACTAAAGATCAATTGAGACCCATTCAAAATTTCAGTTTATTCAAGTATATGTCAATTTCAGCAGGGCAGTGCCAAACTGAAAGTGGTTAGTAATGACTCCACTGATAAGAGAAGGTAGGAGAAAGGTTTATATGTAGAAACAAAGGAAAAAAAAAGATTGGTTATAATTTAAGTAGTTGCTTTATTTGGGAAGGCTAGTTGACTGTGATTGTCTCTTATCAAATTTCACTTTGTCAAATTCAAGTGCATTGACCCTGGCTTAGGTTTTGTTTTGCTAATAAAGACCACCAGTGCTTTGGAGCCACCTCAGTCTAATGGCCTCCTTATTTAATTACTTAAACATGGTTTTTGTTATTTGTAACCAAGAGTCCTGAGTAATGCAATCATTTACCGCAAGTGATTTCCCCAGTAATACATATGCATGTTAGCTCTATACAGTAATGCTCCAGAAGTCCTTATACAAAATATCTGGTTCTCTTGGTATCATGTATTTCATTGTTGGTGTTCTCTTGGTATCATGTATTTCATTGTTGGTGTTCTCTTGGTATCATGTATTTCTTTCTTTCCTTTTTGTTGCTTAAATACATGTACAAATAACAGAAAAGCACAAGAATAATAATAGTTGTAGTCTTATTTCCTTTAAAACAATCCTTGCCCATTTTTCCAGAGGAAAAAAATATCATCAGGAGGGCAATATATACAGTTCTAGTCTGTTTTACACAGATATATTTTTATTTGTAACAATTTTATTTTGGAGTGTGAGATTAAAAAAATACAGATGATAATGGGACTTGATTTTTCCTTTATTCTCTTTAAGTCTTTTTCACTTTCTCTGTGTATGTGTACATACGTGTGTACCTCTCTGTCTCATTATATATTTAATACATTATTGTTAATTGTTCCATTAGTATTCCACATTCTATTCATCTGTTTCTCTAATGATGGGCATTTAGTTATTTCCAACTTTCAGTGACTACAAACAATGTTGTGATTGATCACTCTCCAGAAGTTCAGCCATCTGCTGTGATTTCAACCACTGGATGATTTTCATCATGGTTCTGATTTACTTTCTAATTGCATGGCAGGGCATTCACCCATCATCCTACCTGGACCCCCTCACGATGGTAAATGCTCTCAGCAATAAATTTCTGAAGAAGGGACTTTGGGAGATTATATAATTCAGTATCCTGAAGCTGCAGCTTACTTGGCTTTTTCTCAGCTCAAATAGTTTGTGCAAGATTATGAATTAAACAAAATTATTATCTTTTTACGGTTTCTAGTTTTTCCTGTTCAAGTAGTGGGTATCAAAGTAAAATTTTCAGTTTATGTGCCTCATTTTAAATGACTTGCCCATTAATTGATACTCTCATCAATTTTTCTCATGAATCTAGAAATGAAAGATACTTTTGTTGTTTTCCCTAATATTTGTTTTGATATTGTAGGTGGATTCAATTCAGGAGGAAGATGCCAGCTGGGCATTGTTTGAATAACAATAGTTTCTCTCGCTCTTTAATAAAATATTGTACATTTCTGACAAGTATTTATGGCTGATTCACTCGAAAAAGATAAATGGGGATCAGAATCACCAGGACCCTACTTATGACCATGTTTGCATTATTAGAGTCTTGTGATATTTTACCATTGAGTTTATACCTGCAGTTTCCCTGTTGGACTCTCACCCAGGGTGCTTTAAGATTGCATATATAAAAACATGTGACCAGGCCCTGAAACATTTAAACCTGATAAAATCAATTTTACCTATGTGAGTCCCAGCTGAATGCCACTTCTGATGTACATCAGCTTCAGAAGAAATTAAAAGATAAATAACATGATTACAATCAGATTAGCTTGTCTAGGCAGACAAACAAGATTGTAGAGTTGTCTGAGCGAAGATACTTCCTAGCAAAACCAGTTTACATCACATTAAACAAAAATGAGTTTCCAATATGTGTACTATATAACAAAACAGGTAAATGGAAAATTGCACCCTTGTGACCGAATATGAATCAGGGAAACTGTTATTTTGTAACTTTTTGAGAATTTACTGCCTGTCAGAACACTTTATGAGGTATCATAGAAAAATACCAGAATTATTCCCTGAGATTTGTTTCTTAAGATAAAAGAACTATTTATTTGATTAATGTAGCTCATGAAAACCAAGAGAGGGAGACATTGAATGGGGGAAAATCTTGAATCCCAACTGATTCTACATTGTAGAATAGGATAATGAAAAATATTTAGAGACTAATTCATGACAAGGGTCATATGTAACCAGAAAAAGATATACATATAATACATTAATGATTACTAATTGGACAATGTACAAGAATTGTACATTGGGGTGGGCTCAATTATCATTAAAATAATATCTATAGTGAGGAAAGAAGCTCCCTTCTCTCTTATCCCATTCATAAAATGCTTTTTTATTGAGTGGCTTAGAGGGAAAAAGAAAACAAAGAACAAGGAAAATTGTATGGGGCAAGTAGAAAATAATTTGGCAATGTTTGTTCAATCAAGTGTGAGAATGCATTTCTAAGCTATTTTGTTTTTAGTCTATAATTACTTTGGTTATAAAGAAAAATATTCAGAAAATTAAAATAATTTGTGTCTTAATGATTGGGCAATAATATAGGTAGGTGCCTTAATCAAACAATTCCAATTTGCTTTAGCAGCAAATTTTAAGAATTAAAAAGAGCAGAGCACATGACAAAGTTATAGGAAAGAAAAAACCTTGTGAAAGTGAACCCTAAATAACAGAAATATTTTTACACCATAATGGAATAGCCAATTTTCCTAATCACCAGTTCTATTTTTTTTTTTTTTTTACTTTACATTACTGTATTGGTTTTGCCAAACATTGACATGAATTCACCACGAGTGTACAAGCGTTCCCAAACATGAATCCCCTCCCACCTCCCANTTTAATGTCTTATGATTGCAGAAGTCCTATACTTCAAGATTTCTTCAAATTGCACAGAATCTTAGAGGAATGTGTCTCGAAACTAGTAGTGTAATTTAGAATAATTTGCTGACAAAAATATTACTAAACATCTATTTAGAATTTATGGTTTTAACTAACATTTGCATTATTCACAAAAGGGAAGAAAATTTTAACGTGAAACATATGTCATTNATTCCAATTTGCTTTAGCAGCAAATTTTAAGAATTAAAAAGAGCAGAGCACATGACAAAGTTATAGGAAAGAAAAAAACTTGTGAAAGTGAACCCTAAATAACAGAAATATTTTTACACCATAATGGAATAGCCAATTTTCCTAATCACCAGTTCTATTTTTTTTAATGTCTTATGATTGCAGAAGTCCTATACTTCAAGATTTCTTCAAATTGCACAGAATCTTAGAGGAATGTGTCTCGAAACTAGTAGTGTAATTTAGAATAATTTGCTGACAAAAATATTACTAAACATCTATTTAGAATTTATGGTTTTAACTAACATTTGCATTATTCACAAAAGGGAAGAAAATTTTAACGTGAAACATATGTCATTGATGTAATTTGACCTTCTTAGGTAAAGTGCAAAAAACTGTTAAAGAAAAAGGAAATCTAGGGAAATGATTCTCGAGGAGGAATTATAGGAAATATTTCAAGTAAATATTTTTTTTCTTCTAAATATAAAGCAATACCTTGTACTCCTAATTTTAAAAAGTCTAGTTGTACATATAACCTAAATATCAGATTGCAGCATGCCACCATTTCAAGAAACTCTTAAATCTCTGGTTTAGATCCTTCTTCTTTAAATTAAGCATAAAATATATTACCAGAAAAATATGAAGTACTCAGCTAAGAGCTCATCAGGAAAAAGCAACATAAGTTTTTGACAAAACACAATGCTCCTCATGAATATGTTTTGACAAATATTGTTAACAATCATTGGTTACTCCTTTTATGATCTAGATGTTTAATTTCTAGTAGTTCTTTCCAGAAATAGTTGGCTTACTTTTCAGTAAATGACTTTAAATGAAAGTCTTTCCAGAACTAATTAATTTTATTTTTATTTAGTGATAGATTTTATGAATCATTTGGTAGTGGGACAATCATCTGGAATTCTTGGTGAAATGTATAACCTTAAAGATATAGCCAAAAATTTTATTTCAGTTTTACTGGACCTTTGACCATAAGTCCATATCATTTTTTTCTGACTTTCTTTCTTGTTTTCTCTAAGCTACAATTTTCTCATTTATTAATGGGCATAACAGTATCTCCTTGTGTGGTGGTTGTGATGATTAAATGAGTAAATCTATGCACAATGCCTAGTGTATTACCTAATACATAGTAAGTGTTCAAACAGTATCTATTGCCATTATTCTTTTAATTTAGCACAGACCAGGTTTATTACCTGTAATGTAATGTCAACTATATTATACTATGTAAAATGTGTATGTAATAGGGAAGAATAAGTTACCAAAAGTATGCTGCCTGTAAGCTTAAAGTATACATAATGGCCCATCTCTAGGAATCTTGTCTCCGAAGTAATGACCATTAACCTAAAATACCTTTGTATAGCTCACAGGAAATATCCTGTCCAGTCCCACCTGTGAATCTATGAATGGCTACAGGAAGGAAATAACTCATTCCCCTATGGAGTCTGACTAAACCAGGACCTCTCCCTCCCCTTTTATAAATGAACCTCGAATTCTAACTCCGGGAAGATCGTTCTTTGAAAAACTAGTCTACGATCTTCTGGGTTTGCTGACTTTCTGAAGTCATTACTCTTGGGGCTTCCTTGGGGGTTGAGACAGTAAAGAATCTGTCTGCAATGCAAGTGACCAGGGTTCAATCCCTGGTCCAGAGAGATCCCCTGGAGAAGGGAGTTTCTACCTACTCCAGTATTATTGCCTGGAGAATTCCATGGACAGAGGAGCCTCTGGGCTACAGCCCATGGGGATGCAAAGAGTCAGAAACAAGTAAGTGACTTTTACTTTCATTTACACACTAAGGCAAGCTTATTTGAGAGTCAAGTGGGCCTTAGAAAGCATCACTACGAACAAAGCTAGTGGAGGTGATGGAATTCCAGTTGAGCTGTTTCAAATCCTGAAAGGTGATTCTGTGAAAGTGCTGCACTCAATATGCCAGCAAATTTGAAAACTCAGCAGTGGCCACAGGACTGGAAAAGGTCAGTTTTCATTCTAATCACAAAGAAGGATAATGCCAAAGAATGCTCAAACTACTGCACAATTGCACTCATCTCACACGCCAATAAAGTAATCCTCAAAATTCTGCAAGCCAGGCTTCAGCAGTATGTGAACTGTGAACTTCCAGATGTTAAAGCTGGTTTTAGAAAAGGCAGAGGAACCAGAGATCAAATTGCCAACATCCGCTGGATCACAGAAAAAGCAAGAGATTTCCAGAAAAACATCTATTTCTGCTTTATTGACTATGCCAAAGCCTTTGACTGTGTGGATCACAATCAACTGTGGAAAATTCTGAAAGAGATGGGAATATCAGACCACCTGACTTGCCTCTTGAGAAACTTATATGCAGGTCAGGAAGCAACAGTTAGAATGGGACATGGAACAACAGACTGGTTCCAAATAGGAAAAGGAGTATGTCAAGGCTATATATTGTCACCCTACTTATTTAACTTATACACAGAGTATATAATAAGAAACAAGAAACGCTGGGCTGGAAGAAGCACAAGCTGGAATCAAGATTGCTGTGAGAAATATCAATAACCTCAGATATGCAGATGACACCACCCTTATGGCAGAAAGTGAAGATGAACTAAAGAGCCTTTGGATGAAAGTGAAAGAGGAGAGTGAAAAAATTGGCTTAAAGCTCAACACTCAGAAAATGAAGATCACGACATCTGGTCCCATCAATTCATGGGAAATAGATGGGGAAACAGTGGAAACAGTGTCACATTTTATTTTATTGGGGCCCCAAAATCACTGCAGATGGTGACTGCAGCCATAAAATGAAAAGACGCTTACTCCTTGGAAGGAAAGTTATGACCAACCTAGATAGCATGTTAAAAAGCAGAGACATTACTTTGCCAACTAAGGTCCATTTAGTCAAGGCTATGGTTTTTCCAGTAGTCATGTATGGTTGTGAGAGCTGGACTGTGAAGAAAGCTGAGCGTCGAAGAATTGATGCTTTTGAACTGTGGTGTTGGAGAAGACTCTTGAGAGTCCCTTGGACTGCAAGGAGGTCCAAGCAGCCCATCCTAAAGGAGATCAGTCCTGGGTGTTCATTGGAGGGACTGATGCTAAAGCTGAAACTCCAATACTTTGGCCACCTCATGCGAAGAGTTGACTCATTGGAAAAGACTCTAATGCTGGGAGGGATTGGGGACAGGTGGAGAAGGGGACGACAGAGGATGAGATGGCTGGATGGCATCACTGACTCAATGGAGGTGGGTTTGAGTGAACTCCGGGAGTTGGTGATGGATAGGGAGGCCTGGTGTGCTGCGATTCATGGGGTTGCAGAGTCGAACACAACTGAGTGACTGAACTGAACTGAACTGAACTGTGATTTAAAAAGTCTCCTCAAATTACAGGTTGCCCACCATACTTAAGGTGCAAAAGTGGAGATATTACATTTTATTTAAAATATTTGTCTATAATTTATCCAGGCTGTTGTTTTGCTCCCCAGAATAATTTTGTTCTCTCTCTCTGTCTCTTTGCTCTCTCTTTTAACTTTCCTTTAAATTGTATTTCATTCTTTATATTTCATTTTATTCAACTGGCTGGAAGATTCTGTGTCCCTAAACCACCCTCTGGAGCCATAGATTCAGCTAGGAATTAGAAATTCTTAAGATTATTCTGCTACAACTCAACCTATGCAAATCTCACATCCCATTATAGGCTTCTGTTCTATTTTTCCAAGATGGGACTATTGTCACACTGGTTTCATCTATCTTTTGAAATAAAAAAGCTCAATGATTGCTTTACTTTATTGATTGGCTTTTTCTTTATTTCATGTTTTGTCCATGGTGTGGTCTGGTGCAGAATCATGAGTGACTTTAACAGGAGATAACCATGATCTTAGATTTCTGTCAGTCACCATCCTAAACTGTAAAAAATTGTCCCTACAATCAGATTCAGATCACTTTCTATAAAGTGTCTTGGACAATATTAAATTTAGTTATTCTCCTTGGTTATACATCTTCAGTATCCACACTTAAAACAAAAACATTTTGTTTATCTGAATACCCGAGTCTCTAGTTTAATACTCACATATTGAGTTACTTAAATCAATAGGAAGCTCTTCAATAAAAGGTGAATTATTATTTCTCTGTGATTATTGGAAAGCATAACTGTCTGATTGCTTATTTTTTTCGTATCTTCTGAGTTCATTTGTGTTTTAAATTATCACCTTGACCCTTTCTTATGCTATTAGAAATTTCTTATCTTTAGTAAACATCTTGGATTAGGCTATGTTTTTCATTATTATATTCATTACCAATTCCCCCCCCGCCCCCCCCAAAAAAAAAAACTTGGTTTAAGAGATGACTTGTCTTGAATTCATAAAGCAATGTAAAGTTCCTTTCTTGAATTTTTTTTCTTTGGGAATAAGTATGAAACTTATTTTCCTCTGTCTGCCTCATTATTAAACCCCTGAGACACAATTAGGGAGACTAAGGGTCCAACTGGTAAAGGAACTGCTAATGCTTAGCTCACTAATAAGGAAATTTTTCAGAGAGTTTCAAGGAGAATAATTCTGATTCTTAGTATAAAGGAATTCCTTGAAACATCCTAATATTTTTCTTTCAGAGAATGACTCAATACACTTAATGTAGTAGTCCTTATTGTGGAAATACTGTGCAGCATTTTTAAAAAAAAGAAGCATAGTTCAGTTCATTGCTAAGTCTTTTCCCACCCTTTGCAACCCCATGAACTGCAGCGCCAGGCCTCCCTGCCCATCACCAACTCCCGGAGTCCACCCAAACCCGTGTCCATTGAGTCGGTGATGCCATGCAACCATCTCATCCCTGTCATCCCCTTATCTTCCTGCCCTCAATCTTCCCCATAATTAGGGTCTTTTTAAAGGAGTCAGCTGTTCGCATTAGGTGGCCAAAGTATTGGAGATTCAGCTTCAACATCAGTCCTTCCAATGAACACCCAGGACTAATCTCCTTTAGGATGGACTGGTTGGATCTCTTTGCAGTCCAAGGGACTCTCAAGAGTCTTCTCCAACACCACAGTTCAAAAGCATCAATTCTTTGGCACTCAGCTTTCTTTATAGTCCAACTCTCACATCCATACATGACCACTGGAAAAACCAAAGCCTTGATTAAACGGACCTTTGTTGGCAAAGTATTGTCTCTGCTTTTTAATCTGCTGTCTAGATTGGTCATAACTTTCCTTCCAAAGAGTAAGCATCTTTTAACTTCATGGCTGCAATCACCATTTGCAGTGATTTTGATCCCCAGAAAAATAAACTCAGCCACTGTTTCCCCATCTATTTGCCATGAAGTGATGGGACTGAAAGCCATGATCTTAGTTTTCTGAATGTTGAGCTTTAAGCCAACTATTTCACTCTCATCTTTCACTTTCAAGAGGTTCTTCAGTTCTCACTTTCTGCCATAAGGGTGGTGTTATGTGCATATCTGAGGTTAGTGGTATTTATCCTGGCAGTCTTGATTCCAGCTTGTGCTTCCTCCAGCCCAGCATTTCTCATGATGTACTCTGCATATTAGTTAAATCAGCTGACAATATACAGCCTTGACATACTCCTTTTCCTATTTGGAGCCAGTCTGTTATTCCATGTCCAGTTCTAACTGTTGCTTCCTGATCTGCATATAAGTTTCTCAAGAGGCAGGTCAGGTGGTCTGGTATTCCCATCACTTTCAGAATTTTCTACAGTTTATTGTGATCCACAGAGTCAAAGTCTTTGGCATAGTCAATAAAGCAGAAATAGATGTTTCTCTGGAACTCTCTTACTTTTGCGATGATCCAGTGGATGTTGGCAATTTGATCTCTGGTTCCTCGGCCTTTTCTAAAACCAGCTTTAACATCTGGAAGTTCACAGTTCACGTATTGCTGAAGCTTGGCTTGCAGAATTTTGAGCATTACTTTACTAGCGTGTGAGATGGGTGCAATTGTGCAGTAGTTTGAGCATTCTTTGGCATTGCCTTTCTTTGGGATTGGAATGAAAACTGACCTTTTCCAGTCCTGTGGCCACTGCTGAGTTTTCCAAATTTGCTGGCATATTGAGTGCAGCACTTTCACAGAATCACCTTTCAGGATTTGAAATAGCTCAACTGGAATTCCATCACCTCCACTAGCTTTGTTCGTAGTGATGCTTCCTAAGGTCCACTTGACTTCACATTCCAGTATGTCTAGTTCTAGGTGAGCGATCACACTATCTTGATTATCTATGTTGAAAAGAATATATATATATATATATATATATATATATAGTTTGTTTGTTTTTATTTAGATCTTCTGTGTATTCTTGCCACCTCTTCTTAATATCATCTGCTTCTCTTAGGTCCCTACCATTTCTGTCCTTTATTGATCCCATCTTTGCATAAAATGCTCCGTTGGTATCTCTAACTTTCTTGAAGAGATCTCTAGCCTTTCTCATTCTATTTTGTTCCTCTTTTTCTTTGATCACTTTCTTTGATCTTTTTCTTGATCACTCAGGAAGGCTTTCTTACCTCTCCTTGCTATTCATTGGAACTCTGCATTCAATTGGGTATATCTTTCCTTTTTTCCTTTGCTTTCTGCTTCTCTTCTTTTCACAGCTATTTGTAAGGCCTCCTCAGAGAGCCATTTTGCTTTTTTACATTTCTTTTTCTTGGGGATGGTCTTGATTCCTGTCTCCTGTACAATGTCATGAACCTCCATCCATAGTTCATCAGGCACTCTGTGTATCACATCTAGTCCCTTAAATCTATGTCTCACTTCCACTGTATAGTCATAAGGGATTTGATTTAGGCCATACCTGAATGGTCTAATGGTTTTCCCTACTTTCTTCAACTTCAGTCTGAATTTGGCAATAAGGAATTCATGATCTGAGCCACAGTCAGCTCCCAGTCTTGTTTTTGCTGACTGTGTAGAGCTTCTCCATGTTTGGCTGCAAAGGATACAATCAGTCTGATTTCAGTGCTCACTATCTCGTGATGTCCATGTGTAGAGTCTGCTCTTGTGTTGTTGGAAGAGGGTGTTTGCTATGACCAGTGCGTTATCTTGGCACGACTCTATTAGCCTTTGCCCTGCTTCATTCTGTACTCCAAGGCCAAATTTACCTGTTACTCCAGGTGTTTCTTGACTTCCTATTTTTGCTTCCCCGACCCTTATGATGAAAAGGATATCTTTTTTGGGGGTGTTATTTCTAGGAGGTCTTGTAGATCTTTATAGAACAGTTCAACTTCAGCCTGTTCAGCATTACTGGTTGGGGAATAGACTTGCATTACCATGATAGTAGAGAATGAAAAAGTTGGCTTAAAGCTCAACATTCAGAAAATGAAGATCATGGCATCTGGTCCTATCACTTCATGGGATATAGATGGGGAAACAGTGTCACACTTTATTTTTGGGGGCTCCAAAATCACCATAGATGGAGACTGCAGCCGTGAAATTAAAAGACGCTTACTCCTTGGAAGAAAAGTTATGACCAACCTAGATAGCATATTGAAAAGCAGAGACATTACTTTGCCGACTAAGGTTCATCTAGTTAAGGCTATGGTTTTTCCAGTAGTCATGTATGGATGTGAGAGTTGGACTGTGAAGAAGGCTGAGCACCGAAGAATTGATGCTTTTGAATTGTGGTGCTGGAGAAGACTCTTGAGAGTCCCTTGGACTGCAAGGAGATCCAACCAGTCCATTCTGAAGGAGATCAGCCCTGGGATTTCTTTGGAGGGAATGATGCTGAAGCTGAAACTCCAGTACTTTGGCCACCTCATGGGAAGAATGGACTCATTGGAAAAGACTCTGATGCTGGGGGCAGGAGATGAAGGGGACGACAGAGGATGAGATGGCTGGATGGCATCACTGACTCGATGGACGTGAGTCTGAGTGAACTCCGGGAGTTGGTGATGGACAGGGAGGCCTGGTGTGCTGCGATTCATGGGGTCGCTAAATGTTGGACATGACTGAGCGACTGAACTGAACTGAACTGATGCAATATTGCTCTTACAGTATCAAACCTTGCTTCTACCACCAGTTCTATCCACAACTAGGTGTTGATTTTGCTTTGGCTCCATCCCTTCATTCTTTCTGGAGTTATTTCTCCACTGATCTCCAGTAGCATATTGGGCACCTACCGACCTGCGGATTCATCTTTCAGTGCCCTATCTTTTTGGCTTTTCATACTGTTCATGGGGTTCTCAAGGCAAGAATACTGAAGTGGTTTACCATTTCCTTCTCCAGTGGACCACATTCTGTCAGACCTCTCCACCCCGACCCATCCATCTTGGGTGGCCCCACATGGCATGGCTTAATTTCATTGAGTTGGACAAGGCTGTGTTCATTGTGATCAAATTGGCTAGTTGTCTGTCATTGTGGTTTCAGTCTGTCTTCCCTCTTATGCCCTCTCTCAGTGCCTATCATCTTACTTGGGTTTTTCTTACCTTGGATGTGGGGTATCTCTTCATGGCTGCTCCAGCAAAGCGCAGCCACTGCTCCTTACCTTAGATTGGGGTAGCTCCTCTTCATGCCACCCCCTGACCTTGATTTTGGGGTAGCTGTTCTCAGACACTGCCCCTGACCTTGGATGTGGGGTAGAAGAATAAAATATTTCCAAAAAATAATGAGTAAAAATAAGAAGCTGCAGAATATATGTAAGTGATGTCCTTTGTATTATACAGACATTATATATATATAATATCTATCTATGTATCTATCATCTATCTATCTGTCACCATCTAAGATAATGAATATTGTTCTGTGGGCAGATGGATATGTGTGTACACATTGAAAGATCTCAGGGAGATCTCAGGGAGAAGGGCTAGAAGTAGAGGAATGGGGAGATGTGTAGAATAGTAGTGGTAGTAGTGAGACAAGAGAACAGATTTATTTCTAATATGTGAATTTTAAAGAATAATATATTAATGTATTAGTGTAGAATCTAAAAGAAGTTGATTTGAAAAAAAAAAAGCATTTGTGTAATAGGCACTATACTTTTAATTTTCTACCACTCCCTCCCTCTCATATTTCCAAAGAGAGATTGTTGTTGTTTAGTCACTAAATATGTCCAATTCTTTTGAGACTGCAAGAACTGTAGCCTGCCAGACTCATCTGTTGATGGGATTTCCTTGGCAAGAATACTGGAGTGGGTTACCGTTTCCTTCTCCAGGGGATCTTCCTAAACCAGGGATTGAAACTGCATCTCCTATATGTGTCTCCTGCATTGCAGGTGGATTCTTTACCACTGAGCCATCAGGGAAGCCCAGAAGACTTAAATAGATGGGCATTATGGTTGCTACAAGGTATTCACTTTCACATAGAGGTTTTGTTTCTAGATTCTTAAGTCGGGCTGAGTATTTCAGAGAATAATCAAGGCTCTGTCTATTTTAACTTTTGATGTAAAATATAAAATAACAGGGAGAAAATGGGCCAGGAATGGGGAGATTTGATTATAGTTCCAGCTTGTCCACTCAGAAGTTGTTAATGGAGGTAGGGTCCTTAATATCTTTGGACTTTGATTTCTTCCTTCATAATGCTGGGATAACAATTCTGTTATATTGCAGGCATATAGTGTCAATCAACACCATATAAATGCTTAACTTACATTTTATAAATCATACAATATAAGTTAACAAGTATGCAAATACTTGATTAATTACAAAATATTCTTAAGTGTTTTATCAATATTATTTGATAAAAACATAAAACAACCTCAACTCATTGTCCTCTTACTACTCTTTGACAAGAATAAACAAGATCTAGTTCTTGCCTTTGCCTTATTGTACCAGCTGTGCCTGGTATGCTCTTTTGACAGGATTATCTGCAGGGCTCATTCTCTTGCGTTTTATCTCTACTGAAATGTCACCTTATCACACAGGTCTCCCTTCCCTGACATCCTCTGTCAATTAGCAACACTCACCCAAGTACCACTATCTCCCTTACCATACCGTATTTTATATCAACAACTGAAACATTATCAAATTATTCACATATCTAATTTTTCTATCTAATACTCTTTCCTCAACATGCACAAGTGTAAAAATCCATTAGAATAGTGATTTTGGTTTGCTGTACTATGATCCTTAATCTCCTGAAGAGGGCTTGAACTATGGAAGTCACACACTAAAAGTTACTGATGTTGTTGCTATTCCATCACCCAATCGTGTCTTACTCTTCACAGCCCCATGAACCACAGCATGCCAGGCCTACCTGTCCCTCATCTCTCCTGGAGTTTGCCCTAGTTCATGTCCATTGCATTGGTGATGCTAACCAGCCATCTCATCTTCTGATGTCTCTGTTACTTAATGACTGAGCAAACTTACAGAATTGTCTGATTTGAATTAAAAACTATAAGCAAAATAAACTTATGACTCTTTTTATCCTACAGCAGCTCACTTAATAAGTCCTTACACTTATTTTTCAAGAAAATACTGAAAATTTATACAATGAATACATTATGTCAAAGTGCCAAAATTCCTTTCAGTTTATTAATATAATTTATTTTTACAAAAGTATAACAAAATCTCTTGCAAGGAGATGCCTTGGTTCTTGCACCATGTCAAAATATGAAACAAATGTGCCATTAATATGGAACCATATCTATAAGAACCAAAGGATCCTTCACATTATAATGCCAATTATTTAAAAATAGATAAATCCTAATTATTAATACAGCCAGTTTGGAAACTATGGGAGACAATAATAAGCAAGTAACAAAGTTAATTTTATCCACTTATGTTAAACTTCATGTTTACCTCAGTTATGCATATATGGTTGTCTTAAAACCATGTTGGGTGACTTCAATTGTATATCATTTACCTTCAGGTTCTTCAAAAGAGTAAAGAAATTGATAAGGCTAGAAATGGTTTATCTAGAATAATGTGAAGCAAGAAGCAAGCCACAGAAGTAGTATGTTAACAAGATAACAATTCTAATAAATTGAAATTTTACTGCATATAACAATTTTTATGTTCATTTTGGTGTACTTTTAGAAGGCAGCAACTGTGATTGGTATACCTCCGATTATGTAGTGCTCTTCAGGATAATGTATTATTTGGAAAGTCGCCTATTATATGTTGAACTTGTTATATGTTGATTTAAAAACAAACTTTTTGGCAGTTTCTAACAATGCCACGAGAAATTGATCATCTCTTCAATAAAAAACAGTTTTAACATTTCCAACTGAGATAAAGTTGAAACATTTCTAGAAATACTAAATGGAAAATGCTAACGACTAAACTGATGTATGGCATATACGGTGGCTTTATTTATCAAAATGCAGCAAATAAAATCCTTCCAATCTACATATGGGGAATTTAATAGCACACAAAGGACTAAGTTATCATTTATTTTGACATGAGTCTGTTGAAGATATAAAAGACTAAAAACACTTATAATCTAGGTAAAGTTATGAACTGTTTAAAAATATGATCGTGTCATTCTCAGAGTTAATGAAAATTTAGAAAGGTCATTATGTTAACTGATAAATGTTAAAGCCTCAAACTCAAGGAGTTTTAAGTAAAGGAAAAGAACTTCTAGTAAAAGAAGTTCTCATGTGAAATCTGGAGAAAGGTTGGATTTCATAGTGTCATCAGTGAACTTTAAATAACACCATCAGCTTTTACTGTAAATTAATTTTGATCTGCAAATGCTTTCCCAAGGTAAGTGTGTGTGTGTGTGTGTGTGTGTGTGTGTGTGTATGGATGGAGAAATAAGTGTGTGAGATTGTTTTCATTTATAGATATATCAGTCTTTGATGCTCCCAGATGGGGAGTTTTTAACTCCATTGCAAATATGTGTAGTGGCAACACTGAGTAAGCAGATGAGTAAGTTGTCAAAACAAATGTTTAAAGAAAAGTTAGGAGAATTTAAGAAATGAATGAAACTCCTTCTGGCATCATGTCTCACTAATGATAACTTTTTTTTTTTCCTCCCAAATGTGTGGGGCTGATATAAATACAGCATCCTAATGAAATTTAGAGTACATTTTTAACTATCCATAGAATAGATGAGGATAGAATTGTGCCCTGAAACAGTGTGTGAAAAAGACACAATATAGCTGTGTTGACAAACATGTATTGAAGCAGTGTGCCTCAAACATCTCAAACCTAACAGCTGAGGGATAGGTGGTGGACTCCAGCACTGGAAATCTGTTCAGTTCAGTCACTCAGTCGTGTCCCACACTTTGCGAACCCATGAATCGCAGCACGCCAGGCCTCCCTGTCCATCACCATCTTCCGGAGTTCACTCAGATTCACATCCATTGAGTCAGTGATGCCATCCAGCCATATCATCCTCTGTCGTCCCCTTCTCCTCCTGCCCCCAATCCCTCCCAGCATCAGAGTCTTTTCCAATGAGTCAACTCTTAGCATGAGGTGGCCAAAGTACTGGAGTTTCAGCTTTAGCATCATTCCTTCCAAAGAAATCCCAGGATTGATCTCCTTCAGAATGGACTGGTTGGATCTCCTTGCAGTCCAAGGGACTCTCAAGAGTCTTCTCCAACACCACAGTTCAAAAGCATCAATTCTTTGGCGCTCAGCCTTCTTCACAGTCCAACTCTCACATCTATACATGACCACAGGAAAAACCACAGCCTTGACTAGACGGACCTTAGTCAGGAAAGCAATGTCTCTGCTTTTGAATATACTATCTAGGTTGGTCATAACTTTTCTTCCATTGAGCAAGCGTCTTTTAATTTCATGGCTGCAATCACCATCTGCAGTGATTTTGGAGCACCCCAAAATAAAGTCTGACACTGTTTCCACAGTTTCCCCATCTATTTCACATGAAGTGATGAGACCGGATGCCATGATCTTCGTTTTCTGAATGTTGAGCTTTAAGCCAACTTTTTCACTCTCCTCTTTCACTCTCATCAAGAGGCTTTTTAGTTCCTCTTCACTTTCTGCCATAAGGGTTGTGTCATCTGCATATGTGAGGTTATTGATATTTCTCCCGGCAATCTTAACTCCCACTTGTGTTTCTTCCAGTCCAGCGTTTTGCATGATGTACTCTGCATATAAGTTAAATAAGCAGGGTGACAATATACAGCCTTGACGTACTCCTTTTCCTATTTGGAACAAGTCTGTTGTTCCATGTCCAGTTCTAACTGTTGCTTCCTGACCTGCATACAGATTTCTCAAGAGGCAGGTCAAGTGGTCTGGTATTCCCATCTCTTTCAGAATTTTCCACAGTTTATTGTGATCCACATAGTCAAAGGTTTTGGCATAGTCAGTAAAGCAGAAATAGATGTTTTTCTGGTATTCTCTTGCTTTTTCCATGATCCAGCGGATGTTGGCAATTTGATCTCTGGTTCCTCTGCCTTTTCTAAAACCAACTTAAACATCAGGGTGTTCACGGTTCACATATTGCTGAAGCCTGGCTTGGAGAATTTTGAGCATTACTTGACTATCATGTGAGATGACTGCAATTGTGTGGTAGTTTGAGCATTCTCTGGCATTGCCTTTCTTTGGGATTGGAATGAAAACTGACCTTTTCCAGTCCTTGGCCACTGCTGAGTTTTCNNCAGTAGTAGATATAATAGTCATCTGAGTTAAAGTCACCCATTCCAGTAGATTTTAGTTCGCTGATTCCTAGAATGTTGATGTTCACTCTTGCCATCTCTTGTTTGACCACTTCCAATTTTCCTTGATTCATGCACCTGACATTCCAGGTTCCTATGCAATATTGCTCTTTACAGCATTGGACCTTGCTTCTATCACCAGTCACATCCACAGCTGGGTATTGTTTTTGCTTTGGCTTCATCCTTTCATTCTTTCTGGAGTTATTTCTCCACTGATCTCCAGTAGCATACTGGGCACCTACTGACCTGGGGATTTCCTCTTTCAGTATCCTATCATTTTGCCTTTTCATACTGTTCATGGGGTTCTCAAGGCAAGGATATTGAAGTGGTTTGCCATTCTATTCTCCAGTGGACCACATTCAAATCTAGGGGCATATATCTTACATGAATATTTCAAGCCAGATTGTTCTGTTTAAAGTTATCCACAAAAATATATAATATTTGTTTTATATACAATATTTTAAGTTATCAACAAATGATAGTATTTAGTTTCCTTCTTATCTTAATAGTAAATGGAAGACCATCTGTTTGTTACATTGAATATATCAGTTAAAAGAAATAGCCTGGGATCTCGCAAGTTTTTTCATTGCTATGTTTTCCTACTACTTTGATAAATTTACCTGAATAAATAATTACAAGTAATAACAATCATTTTTTAAATCATTATTATCAGGTTAACACCAAGTTGTGTGTCTAAGAAACTAACCGATAAATATCAACATTAGTGAAAATTTTATTTTAGGGGATGGTGGGAGAATGGAGAAGGAAACACAAAGTTGTTTGCTCTGGACTGAACTGAACAAGTTTTTAATTCATTCAGTATTTGAGGGCTTCAGGTCAATGATTACCAAAATGTTTTGTTTTTCGGTGAAGAATAATAATTGGCAATACTATTCTTTACCTTTCCACTGAAACTGCAATTTAAACCACATGCAAATGAACTGAGTTCCAATCAGATCATAATCTCCATAATCATTCTCCTCATCCACTTCCTACACTTTATTGTTTTTGTAGTTTTGTTGCCTTATTCCTTAGTTTTCCTTTAAGCCATAAGCAAATTTCTAATTTTTGCCTTGAAGTTGCTGTCTAGGAATATTTAACCTTGGAAACTTGTCCACAAAGCTACCATATGGATTAGGGTATTGTTCTTTAAGAAGATTGAATTCATTTCATTAACTGAACTTTAAAGTTCTTTGTGTCTTCTTATTTATTTAATTTTCCTTTTCATAAAGAACAAACAAGATCAGCAACAAGAATTAAACTCTGGGTTCAAAAACTGTCAACACTTTCCATGTGCTGACAGGGTGTAGCAAGGTGCTTTCTAAATATTATTTCTACTTTATTATACATTTGTTTCAAACCCAAGAATTAAAACTGCAAATTTTTCTTTGCACAAAACTTCCATTTTATCATTCCATTGACTCTCTTGTGATAATTAAGAGATGATGCATTTGAGACATCCCTGGTGATTAATGCAGGTAATAATCTGGGTTTACAAAAATTTTGTTTAGAGATGCCAGTCACATTCTTTAGCTCTACATAGTTTCAGCTCCATCTGGCTTTGATTCCAGCATTTATTATTATTTTTTAATTGTCAATTTTGCTTGCTAAAGAAATTCACGTCTTGTTAATATATCTTCCACATCTTTTTTTTCCATAGAACAATTTTCAAATAAATTGTTCTGTAGAGACTATTGTAAATATAAGCAAAATGTAAATATAATAACTACTATGAACTAAGAAACTGTCTTTCAATCTACAGCTCAAGTATACTATTTAAATGCATCATTAGCTTTTCAAAATAAAGTCATCTTTTTTCAGTAATGCTTCTTTCTGATGCAAAACTAATTCATCTATTAAAAGTAAAAAAAAAAAATTAACCAAACTTTCTACTGTTACATAAGCTCTTCCTAGAAGTTCATGAAATTGATAAATAAGACAATTTTAGCTTTTAAAAAATTAGCTTGTTGATTTGAACTTGTAAATATTGTTTCTAGGCAAGGGTTCCCTTATTTTAATTGAATAAAATCTTATTTTCATTCAATTTTTCATTTTTAATGAAAATAACTTACAAATGTTGCAGCAAGAGCAATGATTTCATGCTTATGGTAGATTGTTTTCAAATGTCTGCAATTCCCACGTCTGATAGTGTCTTTTGAGACCCCGTGGACTGTAGCCTGCCAGCCTCCTCTGACCATGGGATTTCCCAGGCAAGAATACTGGAGTGAATTTCAGTTCCTTCTCCAAATTCCCATATCAACCCCTTAGCAAAGAGACTTTGTCATTCATAGCTCCCATCAGGAATTGCAGGCTATATTCTCTGGCCATGGTAACAAATTACCATAAATTTGGAGACTTAAAACAATAAAAATTTATTCTCTCATTGTTCTAGCTGCCAGAAATCTGAAATTAAGGTGTCAGCAGGGTCATACTCTGAAGACTATAGAGGAGAATCTCCTTGTGTCTTCCAGCTTCTGGTGGCTATCAGCATTCAGCTGTGGCTGCGTCACTATGATCTGTGTCTCTGTTCTCACATGGTCTCTTCTCTTCTCAGTCTGTCTTCTCTTCTACTGTCCTAAATATGGATCCTCATCAACGGGTTTGGGATTTGCCTGAAGATATCTAGGATGGTCTCATCACAAGTTCTATTAATTAAGTTACATCTGCAAAGACCCTTTTCCCAAACACTATCACATTCACAATCTGATTATACAGACATAGATGTATCTTTTGAAAGGCTGTCATTCAACACACTATACCATCCTTCAAATCTTATGGTCTTTTGATGAGCTTTGATTGACTGTTAATTTATGGCAGAATAAACATGGGTTTGAGTGGCTTCCAGCTTCTGCTTTATCTTCCTTAAAGGCAGTCCTAAGAGTATTATGTAAAAAAGTCCAGTCTAGCCTATTAAGTCACAAAAAGCCATGTGGAATAGAGCCAGACTTTTCCTATAGAGGCTCATTGGTCTCTGTCCAGCCCAGGCTGCCAGTCATGAGTGAAGATACAAGAGTACTGAGCCCAGACAATTGTCAGATAACTGTAGCTGTATATGGGAATACAGGCAAGGAAAGCAGAAGAACCACCTATCTAGGTCTAGCCAACGTTGCTGACACAATATTGAGAAAATTAGTTTGTTTTCATCCATCAAGTTTGGGGTGGTTTTATTAAGCGTTGATAAATAACTAGTACAGATATTAGTACCTAGATGTAGGATAGATCCATAACAAAAATCCCAAACAAGTCATTGGCTTTGAGGTAGGATGGTGAAGATAGGCTGGAAAAATGGCAAGGCTGGAGAAATGGCAAATGAATTATTCCTGGACACTTGAAAAATAGTGAGAAAAATGCTAATTGAGGATGAAAAACTGGTGATCCATATTCCATAGTTGTGAGAAAAAAGTTAATGTGATCATCCTAGCAATATGGAAGGTTGAAAAGTATTCTAATGAACATATGGCTCTAAGGAGGTTTCAGGCCAAATACTAAAGAGGTTAATTGATTTATTTTAGTGTATTCTCATAAGCTTTTGATGTTCCATGATTTTGAAGGAATGCTTAGTAATAAACATACTGTATCAGAGGCTAATTGCTATGTAATAAAACAAGCCCCAAACTTGAAAACAAAAGTAGTAACTTTTTGGTCAAGATTCTGAAAGTCACCTTGGCTTGGGCTCAGCAGAGCAAGTCATGATTTTAGTTAGGTTCATTCAAGCAACTGTGGATCTGGCAAATTTACTGGGGCTCAGTAATCTAAGATGGCCTTATTCATGTATGTTGCAGCTGTTGCTTGCTGTCTGATGGTTGCTTACTTCTTGTGGCTGCTTCACCATTAGATAAATCAAGGCTTCTATATGCGATAATCTCAAGAAAAATTTCTAAGAGTAGTAGAATAAACATTGTAAGATCTCTTGATAACAAAACTCAAGAAGTTATAAAATATGTCTATTGAAATAAACTAAGATGCATCTCCTTGATAAGAAAGTAAATATATTAAGTAAACATCTATATTATGCTACTTAGATAAACTACCGCTTCTACAAATTTACTAACCATAGTTAAGTATATGGCTGTGTCCAACTCTTTGAGACGCCATGGACTGCAATCCACCAAGGCTTCTTTGTTCATGGGATTTCCCAGACAAGAATACTGGAGTGGGTTGCCATTTTCTCTTCTAGGGGATCTTCCTGACCCAAGTATTGTACCCACATATCTTGTGTCTCCTGCATTGGTATTCTGATTCTTTACCAGCTGTGTCACCTGGGAAGCCCAACCAAAATTGGTGTAGTGCGAAGAGATTCATTGCAAACATTGATTCCCACACTTGAAAGGTGACAGCATGTCTATTTTAAAGCTTAATAATTTAAAATGATTTCTAATTTCCCTAATTCGTTTTAATAAGTTCATACTGACTGAACCAGGGCTATAGTATTAAAGCCACTGTGTCACAGGAGAGTACCAAAATAGCCAATATTCCAATACCTAATTGCATATAAATATTGTTTTACTCATGAAAGAAAAAACAAAATGATTAGATTGGCTAAGCCAGAAAGCTAGGTCTGTAGTTTTGCTTGCCCAGGTTTAGTATAAAAAATTATTTAAATTCTTTGAGTAAAACTGTATTTCCTGAGATTATTTTTAGAGATTATATGGCCTCACTGATCCCCAGGCTAGTCTTTGGATATTTCTGTTTTTAGCAAACTTTGGTTTGAGAACTGCAGCTTTAGAAGATGAGCTGGGCTATGGTCTTTGTGGAACACACGGTCAAAGAGAAATTATAGCCTTGTGATTGGTTTTAGAGGGTAAGATGAACATAGGATCATGAATCCAAAACCAGAATTGGGTAAATGCAAATATAAATATCCAAAGTCAGCCAGTGCACCAGCGGTGACAATAGTAACAGTCATAACAGAAGCAGAAGGAAGGACTTCTTTTAGAGCTAAATCTTGAGTTAATGTTAAGGTAAGGTTAGCCTGTCTTTTGAGGTATGTATGTAGTTGACTTTTTTCTCCCAGTTCCAATCTCTGGACAATCTCCATGCTCCTCCCCAGATTTCTGTGTATTCTTGTGCCCTTGTGTTCTTCTGGGTTCAATCCCTAACCCAGTTGATTTCAGTCTTCTATGTCAGTTTGCTATTGCTCTCATAACAAATTGCCACAAACATAGTGATTGAAGACAACATAAATTTATTATCTAATAGTTCTAGAGGTTAGAAGTATTACAGAGCTAAAATCAAGGTGTCAGGAGGATCACATTCCTTTCTGGAGGGTCTAGGGGAGAGACTTCTTGCACTTTCCAGTTTCTAGAAACTGGCCATATTCCTTGCATCCTAGAATCCTTTCTCCATCTTAAAGTCAGGAAGAGTGCTTTGAAATCTTTACACTGCATTACTCTGATGACTTCATTGGCCTTTCTCTTCTTTTTTATATGGCTATTCTGATTACACTGGCCTTGTACATATAATCAGGTGTGTGTGTGCTCTGTCACTTCAGTCATATCCAATTCAAACATGTGTCAGGAATCAAAGCTGCGTCTCGTGCATTGCAGGCAGATTCTTTACCCACTGGGCCACCTGGGAAGCCCCATATAATCAAGATATTCTCCCTATTTTAAAGTCAGATGATTTAGCAACCTTTATTTTATCTACCACCTCTTTGCCATGGGAAGTTACATATTCACAGGTTCCAGGGATTAGGATATGTACATCTTTGAAGGACTATTATTTTGCCACCACATTTTCCATGGCTGTTTTCTTTTGCTTATGCTAGATTTTGTCTTATTTGGACCTCAGTCCCTGATTTCCACAAAGCAAGTATAGGTATGAAAGACAGTTATGAATGTTCAGAGTGAAAGTTCACATGAATAAAGCCAAACTATATGATACCAAATTTCTTTGTCTTAGCAAAGTAACATCATGCCAGCTGGGAAATATTATTATTTTTTTTTAACTCATAAGGGAGAAAAAGGATATTCTTACTTCTTTAATAATTTGGTAATGGGAACTTGTGGAGAAAGCATGAGAAAAGTTTAGTCTCATATGACTATCATTTTGAACAAACAATGCTGGAAACTGGGGACTATATGCCTCTATCCTGAAGAAAAAATGGGGACCACAGCACCCATGACAAGTTGGCAAGTCCCTTGTCACATGGATGGGAATGGGAACTAGCCTTTTATGGAATATTCTATAGAATTTTGAAATTGCAACAATACAAAGAAAACTTCTCTTGGTTTTAACGCTCATTTAAGAATAAGTCTAAGTCATGGTTGTTGAAATGCTGATGTTATTTTGTTGACAGCCACCCCCAAAGTGGGCTAGAGTTAAATGTGATATAATACCCAATTATACTTCAAATAATGATATCCCCTAAACCATAATTTTGTTCTTTAGCAATAGGATATAATTTTTAGAGATATACATTGGGACCAAGACCCAAGGTATAAATGTTTATTAGTCAAACAGTCATGCCTCTCCCAGGCATGCATGTGTGCTAAGTAGCTTCAGTCATGTCCAACTCTTTGCAACCCTATGGACTGTAGCCCACCAGGCTTCTCTGTCCAAGGGATTCTCCAAGCAAGTGGAGTGGGATGCCATGCCCTCCTCCAGGGGATCTTCCCAACCCTGGGATTGAACCTGGGTTTCTTAGGTCTCTTGCATCGGCAGGTGGGTTCTTTACCAATAGCGCCACCTGGGAAACCTGCTGATCCCATACCCTGTTGCTAATAATTGCCTTCTTGTAGGAGAAGAAAAGACTCAGTTTGTGGCCATGGGAACTCAATTATTTCATCTATCTCTTTTCTTCCTATCTTGAGTGATATCTAATAAGGACCGGATCATAGAGATCATCTTCCTTACTTTAAGGCTGAGTGATCTTCTGAAAATTGAAATGGGAAAGATGAGAAGGGATGAGGGCCGTCATGATATCACTGAGCCACTGGACCAAGACTGGAACTACATTAAATTGACTCCTTGGTTGACTTGAGAGAATCAATGGCTTTATTGTTCCACCTACTTTTATTTCATATTCTGAAGCTGCTGCCAACTTACAATAAGGGTCGGGGAGTTCTACTTAAAACAACCAAAAGCATTATAAGAATTTGAAATGTAGCAAATTTGAAAATCCGAATGAAGCTCTTAGCTCACACTGCCATAATAAAATACCACAGACTAGGTGACTTAAAGAATAGAAATTTGTTTCTTACACTTCCAGAGCCTCAGGAATTCAAGATCAAGGTGCTGACAGATTTGGTTTCTCATGAGAGCTTACTTCCTGGTTTGCAGATGTCAGACTTCTGACTGTGCACTGACATGGCCTTACCTCTGTGTGCAGACACCTGGAGCAAGAGCAAGCTTTCTGGTATTGCTTTTTATAAGGACAGTAAACCTATAGGATCAGGGCCCTATTCTTATGACCTCATTTAATGTTAATTATCTCCTTAAAGGCCTTATCTTTAAATACAGTCACATTGAAGATTAAAGTGTCAATGTATGAATTTTGGGAAGACACAAATCTTCAATCCATAGCAGAAGCTAAATAAACAAATGTATTCAATATATTATATAAAATATATAACATTTA
>SJYQ01001297.1:55738-80392 GCA_006410935.1 Redunca redunca | reverse complement strand
GTTTTCCATATTTCCATTAATTTTGATAAAACTAATATTTATTTATATTAGTTGAGGGTTGAAAATTAAAATATATTTTGTGGAGAATTTTAGGGAAATCACCTTTGAGGAAAGGAGAAAAAGTAAATGTGAGTTGGTAATGAAATGAAGTTGTTTTCTTTGGTTGTACACTTTGGTATTTAGAAATCACCTTGAGTAAGGAAAAAAACAAACAAACAATGAGAACGATAAGGAAGACATGTTCAATATATCATCTTGTGATAATAATCAGTGAGCCAATGAGTATAAATAAACAAACCAAATACAGTACTCTCAATTGAACACCATTTACTTTACTACAAAGTATGCTATTACTGTTTATGGGAGGCATCAAATAATCTCTTTATATGATATCTTCAAAAAATTTATGTGTGCATGAAGTTTCATGCATTTTTTTAAACTAAGAACCTATAAATATATGACTGGGCATAGCTGCCAAAAGCCAAATAATGTCTCTGCAATGAGTTACTATAAAGAAAAGATGTCAGGTGCATCTAATATTTTGCATTTTTTTCACAAATCTGGTTATTCAAAACCCTTCAATGACTTCCCATTGCTCAGAACAAAAATCCCAAATCTTGGATATATACAAAAGGTCCTATCCAGCCTAGTCCCTGTGTCCCTTCATCTCCAGGTGTACATTGTGTTGTTTTTCTCCTTAGTCTCTTCCTGATTCCTACGATGGCCAGTTTTGCAGCTCCTGAAATGCACCAGTTTCCACCTCAGGGTCTTCAAATATACATCACGGATATCCTTTTCTCTACCAGTTACACCTTCCTCTTCACTATTCCCTCTATCATCCACCTTTCTATTCAGCCTTCAATTTCAGTCAAAGATGATGGTTTTGGTAAAAGCCTGTGTGAATTCCACCCCAAATTTAAATTTGATCTTCCCAGAAATATTTTTTTAGCCTTCTACATTTCATAAGATAGCACATAATTATATATTTATGCATAATAGTATGCACTTAAAGTATTACTGGCTACTAGGGAGTAAATCCCTTGATGGCAGGAATTCTGTTTCTTTTGTTGATCAATTTTTCATTAAATGCTAAATCTAGTGATGAATATAGAAAAAGGAGTTTTTGTTTGCATTAACTAAGAAATAATTGAAATACATGAACTATTTAAATGATAATTTAGAAACACCTTGAAACCCTGGAATTTGTGAAGATCTAGATAACAAAGGGAGCAGTGGAATCTCTAGATGTGGTAGAGCTAAAGATATTTGGTCAGCAACAATTATCAGCTTGGAGGAGGAAGGCTCTCATTGTTTGTATGAGATATCTGCCTTCTGAACTTTCATCTGTCGGGTTACATTCCTGGGAAAGATAATTCTTTTAAAATATTGCTCTTAGTGGAATGCAGGCTGAAATGTGTGAGGACCCTCTTAAGAAATAAAGGGTAGGCAGTTTATTTTTCAAAAATTAGGGCAAGATGGCTTTTCTTTTATAATAGAAGAAGGGGAAGAAGAGGGAAGAGGAGGAGGGAGGGAAGGGAGGGGGAAGAAAAGGAAAAACAAAGTCAGGCTCTTTCCTAGCACAAAGAGATTGAATCATATCCTATGCTTCCTCTGCACTTTGTGCCACATCTTCATACATTGCTCTACACTATAATTTATGTTTAAATGTCTTTTCTCTACTAAGTTTCAAGCTCTTTTGAGGATAAAATTATATATACTTATATATATATATCAGTTCAGTCCAACTCTTTGCGACCACATGAACTGCAACACTCCAGGCCTCCCTCTCCATCACCGACTCTTGGAGTTTACCCAAACTCATGTCTATCGAGTTGGAGATGCCATCCAGCCATCTCATCCTCTGTCATCCCCTTCTCCACCTGTCCCCAATCCCTCCCACCATCAGGGTCTTTTCCAATGAGTCAACTCTTCGCATGAGGTGGCCAAAGTATTGGAGTTTCAGCTTTAGCATCAGACCTTCCAATGAACACCCAGGACTGATCTCCTTTAGAATGGACTGGTTGGATCTTCTTGCAGTCCAAGGGACTCTCAAGAGTCTTCTCCAACATCACAGTTCAAAGGCATCAATTTTTCAGTGCTCAGCTTTCTTCACAGTCCAACTCTGATATCCATACATGACCACTGGAAAAACCATAGCCTTAACTAGATGAACCTTTGTTGGCAAAGTAATATCTCTGCTTTTGAATATGCTATCTAGATTGGTCATAATTTTCCTTTCAAGGAGTAAGTGTCTTTTAATTTCATGGCTGCAATCACCATCTGCAGTGATTTTGGAGCCCGCCAAAAATAAAGTCTGACACTGTTTCCCCATCTATTTCCCATGAAGTGATGGGACCAGATGCTGTGATCTTCGTTTTCTGAATGTTGAGCTTTAAGCCAACTTTTTCACTTTCATCAAGAGGCTTGTTAGCTCCTCTTCACTTTCTGCCACAAGGGTGGTGTCATCTGCATATCTGAGGTAACTGATATTTCTCCCGGCAATCTTGATTCCAGTTTGTACTTCTTCCAGCCCAGCGTTTCTCATGAGGTACTCTGTGTATAAGTTAAATAAGCAATATTTATTGTGACAATATACAGCCTTGACATACTCCTTTCCCTATTTGGAACCAGTCTGTTGTTCCATGTCAAGTTATATATGTGTATTCAGTTCATGTGTATTCAGTTCAGTTCAGTTCATTTCAGTCACTCAGTCGTGTCTGACTCCTTGCGACCCCATGAATCGCAGCACGCCAGGCCTCCCTCTCCATCACCAACTCCTGAAGTTCACTCAGACTCACGTCCATCGAATCAGTGATGCCATCCAGCCATATCATCTTCGGTCGTCCCCTTCTTCTCCTGCCCCCAATCCCTCCCAGCATCAGAGTCTTTTCCAATGAGTCAACTCTTCAAATGAGGTGGCCAAAGTACTGGAGCTTCAGCTTTAGCATCATTCCTTCCAAAGGAATCCCAGGGTTGATCTCCTTCAGAATGGACTGGTTGGATCTCCTTGCAGTCCAAGGGACTCTCAAGAGTCTTCTCCAACACCACAGTTCAAAAGCATCAATTCTTTGGTGGTCAGCCTTCTTCACAGTCCAACTCTCACATCCATACATGACCACAGAAACAACCATAGCCTTGACTAGACAGACCTTAGTCGGCAAAGTAATGTCTCTGCTTTTGAATATGCCATCTAGGTTGGTCATAACTTTTCTTCCAAGGAGTAAGCGTCTTTTAATTTCATGGCTGCAATCACTATCTGCAGTGATTTTGGAGCCCCCCAAAATAAAATCTGACACTTTTTTACACATCTATTTGCCATGAAGTGATGGGACCAGATGCCATGATCTTCGTTTTCTGAATGTTGAGTTTTAAGCCAACTTTTTCACTCTCCTCTTTCACTTTCATCAAGAGGCTTTTTAGTTCCTCTTCACTTTCTGCCATAAGGGTGATGTCATTTGCATATCTGAGGTTATTGATATTTCTCCTGGCAATCTTGATTCCAGATTGTGTTTCTTTCAGTCCAGGGTTTCTACACATATATGTATGTATAGGAATATTCATGAATTCACTAACTTAGATAAGAGCTCTACAAACTTTTCTTAAGATTCTAATGTTCAGGATAGGGTATATTTTACTATTCAAACAAATGTATCCCCTCCTCCCCTCACATATATAGTTGAAACTAAATTGTTAAAAGACAATATTTACTCTTTGGTGGCTTCCCTGTGGCTTAGCTGGTAGAGAATCCCCCTGCAATGTGGAGACCTGGGTTTGATCCCTGGGTTGAGATCAGCTGGAGAAGGAAAAGGCTACCCGCTCCAGTATTCCAGCCTGGGGAATTCCATGGACTGTATAGTCCATGGGATCACAAAGAGTGGGACATGAGTAAGCAACTTTCACTCACTCACTCAGATACTCTTTTATTTTCTAATCCATTTTATTGTATTTCAATTTTTGAAGTCCATTATTTATCATGTGCTGTGCTGTGCTTAGTTGCTCAATTGTGTACGACTCTTTGCTACCCTATGGACTACAGCCCGTCAGGCTCCTCTGTCCATGGGATTCTCCAGGCAAGAATACTCTAGTGGGTTGCCATGCCTTCCTCCAGGGGATCTTCTCAACCTAAGGATTGAACTCAGGTCTCCTGTATTCCAGGAGGATTCTGTATTCTCTGAGCCATAAAGGAAGCCCAAGAGTACTGGAGTGGGTAACTTATCGCTTTTCCAAGGGATCTTCCCAACCCAGGAATCTAACAGGGGTCTCCTGCATTGCAGGTAGATTCTTTACCAGCTAAGCTACCAGGGAAACCCTGTTATACATTGTAGATCATGCCAATCAATTTCATCATGAGCCATGTCTACGTATCCTCAATGATTAAACACAGATTGGCGCACACTAAATATGATTTTTAAAAAATGAATGGCTGTAGATTTAGTGCTTAGAAATACTATATGGTATTTCATACCTGGATATTGAATGAACATGTTGAGAAAGTCTCTTAGATTTTGAAAAAGAGGCCTAGGACACTTCCATATTTTGAGTTTTCTGGTATAATTTAAATAAATAAATGTCAAATAAAGTCATAAAATTTTAGAAAGTTGAAATGTTTACATTGAATTCCTGAACATTTAACACTAAAGTTAAAATGAAATAAAATGATGCAATTTATATCATTAGGGAATTTATAAGATCATTAATGCAACTGCAGACATTATGGTCCACTATTGAGACACAGCATGAGTTTAAAGCTGTTTGATGCACATCTGAATACAGTATTTTTGGCAAAAATTTCCAAGTTCAACTGTGAGATCATTCAAGAATACAAGGTACCCTTCACTTGTTTGGTTTTCTTTAATTATCGTAAAACAAAATTCAGTGCCATTAACTTATAACTTTAGGAAGAAACTTCTCAATTGAGGAACAGCTTAGAAAATGTTTTTGCTGTTAATAAAATGCAAATTGAAAGTAGTATCATGTTAAATAGTAAAAAGTGATACAAGTAAGTTGATAAAGAAAAATTTTTTAGAAGGAAATAAATTATTCTCTGTTCAGAAAGAAAGTTCTAGCTAGAATAAATTCAATGACTACTCTTATAAGGCAACAGGAATGTGCCAGAGATCATGAAGGTCCTGGGGGTGGTGTTGACTTTTGGAAAAATTAAGAAACCTTTAGATCCAAATAGTTCTGTACAACCACTCTTTCCTTCAAAATCCCTTGCTGGTTTTTTTCACTCATCACATTGCTCCTAATAGATCTGCCCATGTATAGCCTTGCTCTTTCTATACTGTCACCAGAGTTAGCTGTTATAAATCCAAATCTGGGAGGTCCCTGGTGGTCCAGTGGCTAAGACTCCCTGCTTTCAATGCAGAGGGTATGAATTTGATCCCTGGTTAGAGAACTAAGATTCCCACATGTTGCCTGGTGTGGCCAAAAAAAAAAAAAAAATTCTATCTGATTACAGTTGACCCTTGAAGAATGAGGGGGCTCAGGGAACAAACCTTGCCAAAGTAAAAAATCCATGTAGTTTAAACCTGTGTTAGGCAAGGATCAGCTGTATCATTCTCCAGCTCAAAAAATTTTAATGATGGCCCATGGCTCTGAGAAGGAAAAATCATACCACAGGATGACACATAAAGCCCTGCTAGGTTGGGCATGTGCTGACCTCCTCTCCTTCTCCCTCCATTTCCTCAAAAGCATCTATGAACATTACCCTCAAAACTGGGCTTTCTGTTCCCTGTGTGTCTTTTTTATTTGGCTTAACTTTGCACTGGATATTTATTTTCCCTAGCAAACTCCCCCTTCATTTGACTGTATATATATATATATATATATATATATATATACATACACACACACACACATATATATATATTTGTATTTTGTATATAATATATATATATATTTATATATATATATTTGTATTTTCAGTTCTTGCTCAACTTTAATACTTCATTTACTTGGAACATCCTCTGTGAAGTACCCCCTAACCCTAGCTCCTGATCTCTGCAGCCATAAGACTCAACCAAACAGTGGCAGGTAGAAAGACAGCAGCTGCACAGATGTTCAGTGGAAGCAGCCACTATTTGATTCCAACTCAGGTACCGTTAAAACCATGAAACTTGAGCAAGTTACTTGGTTTCATGAATTTCAAATTTCTCCATAGAGTAGGAAATATAGTGCTGCAGAGTTTTAAAATTTATGGGAATGATGTATGTATAATTTAAATAGGTTCTTCATCATTTTTTTTCTTTTTGTTGTTGTTCAATCACACAGTTGTGTCTGACTCTTTGTGACCCCATGGACTGCATCACACCTGTCTTCCCTGTCCTTCACCATCTCCTGGAGTTTGCTCAAACTCATGTCCATTAAGTCATCGATGCCATCCAACCATCTCATCCTCTGTCATCCCCTTTTCCTTCTGCCTTCAATCTTTCCCAGCACTGGGGTCTCTTCCAATGAGTCAGCTTTTCACATCAGGTGGCCAAATTATTGGAGCTTCAGCTTCAGCATCATTTTTAGAAGGAGCCTTTCTGTGTATGTGGTCAGGAAGGTCTCCTGACTTTGAGGGTGAGAAATATTTGGTCTGGCAGGTTTGCCCATCCTCCTCCTTTTTTTGGCCTGCTTTGGTGCTAGTGGTAGAGAACCTGCCTGCCAATGCAGAAGATGTGAGAGATGTGAGTTCGATCCCTGGGTTGGGAAGATCTGGAGGACGGCATGGCAACCCACTTCAATATTCTTGCCTGGAGAATCCCTTGGATGGAGACTGGTGGACTACATTCTCTCTGCGTGTGCATACTCAGTTGCTTTAGTCCTGTCCAACTGTTTGAAACTGTATGGACTGAAGCCTGCCATGCTCCTCTGTCCATGGGATTTTCTAACCAAGGATACTGGAGTGGGTTGCCATGTCCTCTTCCAGAGTATCTTCCCAATCCAGGAATCAAACCCACATGTCCTGTGTCTCCTGCATTGTAGGTAGATTCTTTACCCACTGAGACACCTGGGAAGCCTCACAAAGAGTTGTGTATGACTGAAGTGACTTAACACATATGCATTCTCTTCTTGGAGTTTCTGTCCACAAGGAATGCATCTCCAGTTGCTTTACTCTAGGGGTGGAGGAGGTGGGGCCATCCGCCTCCTGCCTCATTCTTTCAAATACTCATTACACTTTACTGAAAATGCCATCCAGTATCATTCTTGTCGGAGAAGGCAATGGCACCCCACTCAAGTACTCTTGCCTGGAAAATCCCATGGATGGAGGAGCCTGGTAGACGGCAATCCATGGAGTCGCTAAGAGTTGGAAATGACTGAGCAACTTCACTTTCACTTTTTACTTTCATGCATTGGAGAAGGAAATGGCAACCCACTCCAGTATCCTTGCCTGGAGAATCCCAGGGATGGGGGAGCCTGGTGGGCTCCCATCTATGGGGTCGCACAGAGTCGGATATGACTGAAGTGACTTAGCAGCAGCAGCAGCATCATTCTTACACCTTCATTCTGTATATGATCTCTGATTTGAATTCTCTCTCCTCTCTTGAATGGCTTAACAATTACTCATCCTGTAAGGCCAGAATTCCTTTACCCTTTCTGTGCAGAATTAAATGCTCTCTATTCTGCTCCCAAGCAGGATGGCCCTCAGACAGTATGTCCATTGCTTAACTAAAGTGACTTGTTTGAATTTTTATTTTTCTTTTCTGGATAAATGATCTTCTTTGCACAGTAGCCATGTCTGGGTTTCCCTGGTGGCTCAGATGGTAAAGAATCTGCCAGCAATGCAGGAGACCTGGGTCAATCCCTGATTCAGGAAGATTCCCTGGAGAAGAGAATGGCAACCCATTCCAGTAGTCTTGCCTAGAGCATCCCGTGGACAGAGGGGCCTGGCAGGCTACAGTCCATAGAGTGAAGAGTTGGACATGACTGAGCAACCAACACTTTTACATTCATCCAAGTAACTAATATATCATCTAACATAGTGCCTGGAGCATGGCAACTATTTAAAAAGTGACAGTTTGAATATGAGATATCCACTGTCACGTTGGGTAAGGACTAATGAAAATAATTTCATAATGGATTTGTTTTCTCTATATTTTAATTTTACTGTCTAACTAAAATGCCTAGAATTATTTTTTCCAGTCTAAATATTTAACAGTTATTTGAGGAATACAAATCATTGCACATGAATAAGCTGAGTGATATAAAGGAATTATTTTCCAATTTTTCTATCTGCATCACTTCTAGAGCACTCTACCATTAAGAAAGACATGCTTATATGTCTTGGCTAATTCCTTCATGAAATTAAGTGAAAATAGCAAATTCTGGCTTTGACAATTGTTGATTCTCAGAATTCAAATTTATCTCCAAATATGTGTTGTATTATAATCTTATAATTTTCCTAAAACTCCACACTGTTTCTTAAATTCATCAGATCTTCTATTAAAACCAATTTTAAACTTCAAAGGGACTCTCTTTCATCTCAGTCAACATCCGGAAGCCTTCCACCCCCCTGAAATGTATTATTTGTTTGTCAAGATGGAGAGAATTTAAAATGCACTGCTATATTACAGACCAATAAATTATTTGGACAGAAAAGTAAAAATTTCCTTGAGAGAGAAGGCATTATTATATGATTCTATTTTACAAAATTATAAAAGGAAATTCACACTAAAAATGACTTTTAAAAGCCATCTCCAAAAGTTTTTTTTAAGCAATTTTATTTGAGAATGAGAAATCCTGACATTAAGAGAATGTATTAAAACATCATTTACTATGGAGCAGGACACCTCAGTTTGCCAAAACTCAGGCTTCAGCTGTTTGCAGTGAGGTCTGGTTGTGGCACTATAATAATGATTTGTCTTTATTTATGCACCTACTCATTGTCTTTGTAGTCAGGTAATAGCTGCAAATCAAATGGCATATTCTCATTCCTTGTCACATATCCTGCTCCTTACACATTAGGATAAACAGATGTAGCTTCACCAGAGCTATTGTTGGCAATACACCACTTTTAGTGACCATAAATCTTTCCATTAATGATATTAAGGGACAGAATTGATCTTTTTTACTTTCCTCTCCCTCTGCTCTATTTTAAGGTGATGTGCTTTTTAAAACAAATACTTAAATAGTGCAAAGTATTACATGGTATGGAATAAGCTTGATCCATTATTATGTTGTGAGGTTGGGACTGAGAAAAATAAAAGGAAAGAATGTGATTGGTATAGGAAGGGAAAAAAAATCTTTGTAAAACATAAGCAAGCTATCAAAAGGCAGAATGGCTTAGTTTTATTTATAAAAGCCTTTACATGTTCCTACATTTATTAAAAAGTGACCCTCTTGAACTCAGTCTGAATGGTATTAAAACGCTAACAGAGAGATGAGAAAGAAGAGTATGCCAAAAGAGTTTTCCATCAGTGGTGATGTGTTCTGTTTATTCCACCTTAGATGAAAAAGAATAAGGGGATCAGAGATTTGCGGCTTGTCATTTCAATAGCAAATAAACACCTACATAATAATACCTCTGAGGATGTTGTTGGAAATTTATTTTTCATAAGTTCTCATGCCATGAGGAGGAAAAGATGTTGGTTTACCTTGATAAATGGCATTTAAACCTCTTAATATCTCCTCTATGTAAGAAAACAAGAGAGAAATTGCTATTTTTTAAGGTTTGATACCATATAAAAAGTATTGGAAAGGGGGAATGGGATGAATTGGAAGATGGAGATGTTTTGTACTATGTACAAAACAGAGAACTAATGAGAACCTTCTGTAGAGCAATGAGAACTGCTCAATGCTCTGTGGTGACCTAAATGGGAAGGAAATCCAACCAAGAGGGGATATACATATATGAAAAACTGATTCACTTTGCTGGACAATAAAAATTAACAGAACAACTCCAATACAAATTAATTTTAAAAATTTCCTAAGCATAATAAAAAGAAATGGAAATATATGTAAGAACTTTGATTTACTTCAGACAACATCCATGCTTTTCAAAGTAGGCATCAGGATTGGTTTTGCAATTTTTCTCCCTTCCTCCCCCATTTTTCCTCCTCCTTCATTTCTTTCCTCTTTTTTTTTTTTTTTTTTTAGGAGAAACTCATTTTTACAAAAGATTGAAGAACATGTAATCTAGGGCTTTAAAAGAGTAAAAGTTAACCAAAAAATTTTAAAGACATTGAACCCATCCTCTTATATATTGTTGTCTTTCCTTTGGTTTGCTCTCCCGGAAATCCTTCCATAGTTCCTGTTCATCATTCAAGTTCAGCAGAAGAACTCTCCAAAGACTTGGGAACATGATTCTGCTCTGAGCACACAGCATCCTGGGCTCATTCTCAGCAAAACACCTCATACATGAGAATTTTGATTCCCTGTTGTGTCAACATCTTCCCTCAGTGACAGCCTGGGAGCTGAAGACAGAACTATGAGAAGCATTTGCATTTAAGATGAGGAGGAGTGTATCAAAGAAGAAATAGAGATGACAGAGAAGGACTAGGGATGTTCTGTGTCATGGAACCAAAGGACTAAAAAGTTGAAACAAGGAATGGGCTGTAGCAGCATCAAATTCTACAGAGTTTGATAGCAAAGAACCACCACTGAATATCACAGGAAACCACTGGTTCCTTGAGAACAATTTCCCTCTGATGAAGTGTGGAGAAAAATACTGCAAATTTCTAAAGGTAAGTGAAGGAAAGAGGAATTAGGTGTGAGGACATAATATTATACAACAATATTTGGTGATGAAAGGAGCACAGTGTGCTAGCTGAAGGGAGACATGTTTATAAGGAATGGCAACAACAATTTCTCTAGGGAATGGACACAACATGCCATGAAAGATGGGGAAGGGACCGGTAAAAGGCATCTATCAAAAGGGAAGGATATCCAAGGATAAAGGTAGACGTGCTGGCTTTGGCAAGAAAGAATGAGATTTGTTTCTCAGATTTGTGAGTTGACAAAAAGAGGGCTTACAGCAGAGATAGCTGAGTGGCAGAGGAAGGCCAATGTTCTCACACAGTTCTATCAGTAACCAATTTTGTGTGATGAGAATAAGAACACGAAGGATGGGCATGAAGATTTGAGATGAGGATTGTGAAAGTTTGGAAGAGTCTTTTTGGGGGATTCTAAGAGGCAGTTAGTAATCAATAGGCCACACAAACTAATGAAGTTTAGAAAGCAAGTATTTGCCATCTATTAGATTATCAGAATTTCTGCAAATTTATAGCAATAATAGGTGACTTAGGAGAGAGTATTGAATACAGAAAATAAGGACTTCCCAGAGCTGGCAATTAGCATGATTTGTGGGGTTTTGAGGTATAGTGAACACAATCTTCTGTATACTCTAGAGGCAGGGTGAGATACCATGCTGCTTATAGCCTGAAATGGCCTGGATCTCACATTCTCATGTCTCATACCAGGTATGAATCTAGACCTGTTGTGTTTGATAAAGATTTCCCTGGCCCCATGGTAGATTCACTAATTCAGTGAGAATGAAGTGCAACCAGGTTTCTTCATTGTAATGAATCCCCCAGGTGATTCTGACACAGGTGCTCTGAATCACATATTGAGAAGTAGTGCTCTAATCACACATTGAGAAATATTGGCTGGATCTTCTAGGGAGTAAGTCAAGGGGCTACAGGTCATAGTGATAATAAGCAAGTCGGTGGCAACTAGAAAGAGCCTAAGTTAAAAGGAAGGAGTTTTAAAAGACAGGTTAATTTTAGAGTGAGCATTGAAAATGGAACTCTTTTAATAAGTTTATTATATTTTAGAAGAGAGAGAAAGACTTTCTTTTGCCTACCCTTCTGCTTGTGACAATCCAAGAGAGATTTATTGATATTTGGAAAGAATTCAGGACTGTAAATAAGCCACATTTAGAAGTAGTTGGAGCTATATTGCATTAAACATTCAAGCACATAGTTATACCATTATCTTCTTTCTCCTTCCACATTGTTGACAAAGAAATGAGAGACTTCAGACCTATTAAAAGTTTTATCAAAAAGACCTGGATGTGGAAAGAGGTACTATTCACTTAATAGAGCTGTTGTGGTATTTTTTCATTTATCATTACTTTTGTATGTTGTTTTTCCTTAAGAAATGCATTTAAAAGGAAAATTCTAAATTTGACCTTTCCTTGATGCTCCAACAAAATTCCATTTATTAAAATACCAAACTACACCAGACACCTCTATCAGAGGTCAAGGACTTACAAAAAGACATAAGTTTGCCACTGAGAGAGTCAATTCCTAGGCAGGATGATAAGAAGTCCGGGGCCCCTGAGAAGAAGAAAAGGGTCTGGCACTCTGGAAGGGGAGATAGGGGTCTGGAATTCTCAAGGAGGAGTAAAGTGCAAACATTTTTTTTTTCCTTTACTAAGGATTATATGACAACAATGTATCCTGCTTGAGGACAGTTTCCTCTTCCTGAAAGTTCAGTTCAGTTTAGTTCAGTCACTCAGTTGTGTCTGACTCTTTACGACTCCATGGACCACAGCAAGCCAGGCCTCCCTGTCCATCACCAACTCCCAGAGTCTACTCAAACTCATGTCCATTGAGTTGGTGATGTCATCCAACAATGCTATCCTCTGTTGTCCCCTTCTCCTCCCACCTTCAATCTTTCCTAGCATAAGGGTCTTTTCAAATGAGTCAGCTCTTCACATCAGGTGGCCAAAGTGTTGAAGTATCAGTTTCAACATCAGTTAGTCCTTCCAATAAATGTTTAGGACTGATCACCTTTCGGATGAACTGTTTGGATCTCCTTGCAGTCCAAGGGACTCTCAAGAGTCTGCTCCAACACCACAGTTCAAAAGCATCAATTCTTTGGCACTTAGCTTTCTTTATAATCCAACTCTCACATCCATACATGACTACTGGATAAACCATAGCTTTGACTAGATGGACCTTTGTTGGCAAAGTAATGTCTCTGCTTTTTAATATGCTGTCTTGGTTGGTCATAACTTTCCTTCCAAGGAGTAAGTGTCTTTTAATTTCATGGCTACAGTCAACATCTGCACTGACTTTGGAGTCCAAAAACTAAAGTCTGTCACTGTTTTCACTGTTTCCCCATCTATTTGCCATGAAGTTAAGGTTCGTCTAGTCAAGGCTATGGTTTTTCCTGTGGTCATGTAGAGATGTAAGTGTTGGACTGTGAAGAAGGCTAAGCGCTGAAGAATTGATGCTTTTGAACTGTGGTGTTGGAGAAGACTCGAGAGTTGCTTGGACTGCAAGGAGATCCAACCAGTCCATTCTGAAGATCAGCCATGGGATTTCTTTGGAAGGAATGAGGTTAAAGCTGAAACTCCAGTACTTTGGCCACCTCATGGGAAGAGTTGACTCATTGGAAAAGACTCTGATGCTGGGAGGAATTGGGGGCAGGAGGAGAAGGGGACGACAGAGGATGAGATAGCTGGATGGCATAACTGACTCGATGGATGTGAGTCTGAGTGAACTCCGGGAGATGGTGATGGACAGGGAGGCCTGGCATGCTGTGATTCATGGGATTGCAAAGAGTTGGACACGACTGAGTGACTAAACTGAACTGAACTGATGAGACCAGATATCTTAGTTTTCTGAATGTTGAATTTTAAGCCAACTTTTTCACTCTCCTCTTTTACTTTCATCAAAAGGCTCTTTAGTCCTTCTTCACTTTCTGCCATAAGAGTGTTGTTATGTACATATCTGAGGTTATTGATATTTCTCCTGGCTATTTTGATTCCACTTTGTGCTTCATCTAGCCCAGCGCTTCTCATGATGTACTCTGCATATAAGTTAAATAAGCAGGGTGACAATATACAGCCTTGACATACTCCATTTCCTATTGGGAACCAGTCTGTTGTTCCATGTCCAGTTCTAACTGTTGCTTCCTGACCTGCATAGAGGTTTCTCAAGAGGCAGGTCAGGTGGTCTGGTATTCCCATCTCTTTCAGAATTTTCCACAGTTTGTTGTGATCCACATAGTCAAAGGCTTTGGCATAGTCAATAAAGCAGAGGTAGATATTTTTCTGTAATTATCTTGCTTTTCCCATGATCCAGTGGACATTGGCAATTTGATCTCTGGTTTCTCTGCCTTTTCTAAAACCAGCTTGACTATGTTCTCCTTTAGGAGTTTTATAGTTACTGGTCTTATGTTTAGATCTTTAATCCATTGAGTTTATTTTTGTGTATGGTATTAGATAGTGATCTAGTTTCATTCTTTTACAAGTGGTTGACCAGTTTTCCCAACACCACTTGTTAAAGAGATTGTCTTTACTTCATTGTATATTCTTGCCTCCTTTGTCAAAGATAAGGTGTCCATAGGTGTGTGGATTTATCTCTGGGCTTTCTATTTTGTTCCATTGATCTATATTTCTGTCTTTGTGCCAGTACCATACTGTCTTGATGACTGTGGCTTTGTAGTAGAGCCTGAAGTCAGGTAAGTTGATTCTTCCAGTTCCATTCTTCTTTCTCAAGATTGCTTTAGTTAGTCGAGTTTTTTTGTATTTACATACAAATTGTGAAATTATTTGTTCTAGTTCTGTGAAAAATACTGCTGGTAGCTTCATAGGGATTGCATTGAATCTGTAGATTGCTTTGGGTAGTATACTCATTTTCACTATATTGATTCTTCTGATCCATGAACATGGTGTATTTCTCCATCTATTAGTGTCCTGTTTGATTTCTTTCATCAGTGTTTTATAGTTTTCTGTATATAGGTCTTTAGTTTCTTTAGGTAGATATATTTCTAGGTATTTTATTCTTTTCGTTGCAATGGTGAATGAAATTGTTTCCTTAATTTCTTCTTCTACTTTCTCATTATTAGTGTAAAGGAATGCAAGGGATTTCTGTGTGTTGATTTTATATCCTGCAACTTTACTATATTCATTGATTAGCTCTAGTAATTTTCTGGTGGAGTCTTTAGGGTTTTCTATGTAGAGGATCATGTCACTCTCTGACATAAATCACAGCAGGATCCTCTATGATCCACCCCCCAGAATTCTGGAAATTAAAGCAAAAATAAACAAATGGGATCTAATTAAAATTAAAAGCTTCTGCACAACAAAGGAAACTATAAGCAAGGTGAAAAGACAGCTTTCTGAATGGGAGAAAATAATAGCAAATGAAGCAAATGAAAAACAACTAATCTCAAAAATATACAAACAACTTATGCAGCTCAATTCCAGAAAAATAAATGACCCAATCAAAAATGGGCCAAAGAACTGAATAGACATTTCTCCAAAGAAGACATAAGGATGGCTAACAAACACATGAAAAGATGCTCAACATCACTCATTATCAGAGAAATGCAAATCAAGACCACAATGAGGTACCATTTCACACCAGTCAGAATGGCTGTGATCCAAAAGTCTACAAGCAATAAATGCTGGAGAGGGTGTGGAGAAAAGGGAACCCTTTTACACTGTTGGTGGGAATGCAAACTAGTACAGCCACTATGGAGAACAGTGTGCAGATTCCTAAAAAAATTGCAAATAGAACTGCCTTATGACCCAGCAATCCCACTGCTGGGCATACACACTGAGGAAACCAGAATTGAAAGAGACATATGTACCCTAATGTTCATTGCAGCACTGTTTATAATAGCCAGGACATGGAAACAACCTAGATGTCCATTAGCAGATGAATGGATAAAAAAGCAGTGGTACATACACACAATGGAGTATTACTCAGCCATTAAAAAGAATACATTTGAATCAGTTCTAATGAGATGGATGAAACTGGAGCTCATTATACAGAGTGAAGTAAGCCAGAAAGAAAAACACCAATACAGCATACTAACACATATATATGGAATTTAGAAAGATGGTATTGATAACCCTCTATGAGAGAGCAAAAGAGACACAGATGTATAGAACGGACTTTTAGACTCTGTGGGAGAGGGAGAGGGTGGGATGATTTGGGAGAATGGCATTGAAACATGTATACTATCATGTAAGAAACGAATCACCAGTCTATGTTCGATACAGGATACAGGATGCTTGGGGCTGGTGCACAGGGATGATCCAGAGAAATGATATGGGGTGGGAGGTGGGAGGGGGGTTCAGGATTGTGAACTCATGTACACCCATGGAGGATTCATGTCGATGTATGGCAAAACCAATACAGTATTGTAAAGTAAAATAAAGTAAAAATAAAAATTAAAAACAAAATAAAACCAGCTTGAACATCTGGAAGTTCACGGCTCATGTATTGTTGAAGCCTGGCTTGGAGAATTTTGAGCATCATTTTGCTAGTATGTGAGATGAGTGCAATTGTGTGCTAGTTTGAGCATTCTTTGGGATTGCCTTTCTTTGGGATTGGAATGAAAACCGAACTTTTCCAGTCCTGTGGCCACTGCTGAGTTTTCCAAAATTGCTAGCATATTAAGTTCAGCACTTTCACAGCATCATCTTTCAATATTTGATATAGCTCCACTGGAATTCCATCACCTCCACTAGCTTTGTCTGTAGTGACGCTTCTTAAGGCCCACTCAACTTTGCACTCCAGGATGTCTGGCTCTGGGTGAGTGATCATATCATGATGATTATCTGGGTCGTGAAGATTTTTTGTATAGTTCTTCTGTGTATTCTTGACACCTCTTCTTAATGTCTTTTGCTTCTGTTAAGTTCAGATCGTTTCTGTCCTTTATTGTTCATATCATTTTGTCCTTATCTTTCCATGAAAGTTTCTTACTATCTCTAATTTTCTTGAAGAGATCTCTAGTCTTTCCCATTCTATTTTTTCCCCTCTGTTTCTCTGCATTGATCCCTGAGGAAGGCTTTCTTGTCTCTCCTTTCTGTTCTTTGAAACTCTGCATTCAAATGGGTATATCTTTCCTTTTCTCCCTTGTCTTTTGCTTCTCTTCTTTTCACAGCTATTTGTAAGGTCTTCTCAGATAACCATTTTGCCTTTTTCAGGTACTTTTTCTTGGGGATGGTCTTGATCCCTGCCTCCTGTACAATGTCATGAACCTCTGTCCATAATTCTTCAGGTACTCTGTCTATCAGATCTAATCCCTTGAATTCATTTCTCACTTCCACTGTATAATTGTAAGGGATTTGATTCAGGTTATACCTGAATGGTCTAGTGGCTTTCCCTACTTTCTTCAATTTCAGCCTGAATTTGCTAATAAGGAGTTCCTGATCTGAGCCACAGTCTGCTCCCAGTCTTGTTTTTGCTGACTGTATAGAGCTTCTCCATCTTTTGCTGCAAAGAATATAATCAATCTGATTTCAGTATTGACCACCTGCTATTGACATACCATTGTGATGTCCATGTGTAGAGTCTTCTCTTGTGTTGTTGGAAGATGGTGTTTGCTATGACCAGTTTGCTCTTTTGGCAAAACTCTATTAGCCTTTGCCCTGCTTCATTCTGTACTCCAAGGCCAAATTTGCCTTTTACTCCAGGTATTTCTTTACTTCCTACTTTTACATTCCAGTCCCCTATAATGGAAAGGACATCTTCCTGAAAACCTTCCTGGAAACCTTCTGACTTATCTTGATATCTTAGAATGTGTATTATGGGAGTAGATTTGCTAGGATCTTTCTATTGTTAAGTTCTAATACTGTTATCCTAAAATGTAAATTGTGGAAGTGGGTCTGGTAAAATTTTTACAACCTTGAGATATTCTTTTGATTTATTGTAATAACTAATTTAAAAAGTATATAACTCCCTTGGTAACACTAGTGAGGGGAGCATTCTCTGTTCCCCTTCTGATGTCTATGTCAGAAGCTTTCTCCGTCCTTTTTTCACTTTAATAAAATTCTTTTACACAAAAGCTCTTGAGTTATCAAGACTGATCCCTGGTCCCAACGCTAAATCTTTGAAAATCATGAATCTGACACCATTCCCTGTAAGCTATTGCCACCTTCTCTTCGTCATTTTAAAAATCATTTTATCTGAAAATAGTGTTATAGAAAACATGAATGAGAGAAAAAGACATAAAACAATTAACAGGGTGTCTTGTTGGTAGTCAATATCTTGTAACTAGTCAGGCTTCCCTTGTGGTTCAGCTAGTAAAGAATCCACCTGCTATGTGGGAGACCTGGGTTTGCTCTCTTGGTTGGGAAGATCTCCTCGAGAGGGGAAATGCTACCCACTCCAGTATTCTGGCCTGGAGAATTCCATGAACTGTGTAGTCCATGGCCTCATGAAGAGTTGGACATGACAGAACAGCTTTCACTCATTCACTCTTGTAGTGTGTGTGTGTGTGTGTGTGATCAATTACTCAGTCATGTCCAGCTCTTTGTGACCCCATAGACTTTAGCCTTCTAGGTTTGTCTGTCCATGGAATTTTCCAGGTGAGACTACTGGAGAGGGTTGTCATTTCCTACTCCAGTGGGTCTTCCTGACCTTGCAATCAAACCTCTTGTGTCTCCTGCATTGGCAGGTGGATTACTTATCACTGCACCACCTGAGAATCCTCCTTATAAGAGTTAGCCCTCAGTAAACAGTCCTGTGATGAGGCAAATTAGTGGGAACCTGTATTGGCATTTCTTGTATCCATTTCAGGAAAGAGATGCCAGGATGACTTGTAAAACCACTTAGTGTGGATGACAAGTTACTTGTTAATTTGGGCCTCCATGACATAAAATCATTCAAAGACAGTATGACAGAAGCTCTGTCATTCTTAACATGTGGCTTCTCAGACTGTCTAGTGCATTGACACTTAATAAGTAGGAGGGGAGAAACACGATGTCACAAGGTCACATAGAAAATTTATGAACCATAATCAGAAATTGTACAAATCTCATTCCATTAGCCCATGACAGAAAGTGAAGAGGAGCTAAAAAGCCTCTTGATGAAAGTGAAAGAGGAGAGTTAAAAAGTTGGCTTAAAGCTCAACATTCAGAAAACGAAGATCATGGCATCTGGTCCCATCACTTCATGGCAAATAGATGGGGAAACAGTCGAAACAGTGTCAGACTTTATTTTTCTGGGCTGCAGAATCACTGCAGATGGTGACTGCAGCCATAAAATTAAAAGACGCTTACTCCTTGGGAGAAAAGACCAACCTAGATAGTATATTAAAAAGCAGAGACATTACATTGCCAACTAAGGTCCATCTAGTCAAGGCTATGGTTTTTCCTGTGGTCATGTATGGATGTGAGAGTTGGACTATGAAGAAGGCTGAGCATCGAAGAATTGATGCTTTGAACTGTGGAGTTGGAGAAGACTCTTGAGGGTACCTTGGACTGCAAGGAGATCCAACCAGTCCATTCTGAAGGGATCAACCCTGGGATTTCTTTGGAAGGAATGATGCTGAAGCTGAAGCTCCAGTACTTTGGCCACCTGATGCGAAGAGTTGACTCATTGGAAAAGACTCTGATGTTGGGAGGGATTGGGGAAAGGAGGAGAAGGGGATGACAGAGGATGAGATGGCCGGATGTCATCATGGACTCGATGGACGTGAGTCTGAGTGAACTCCAGGAGTTGGTGATGGACAGGGAGGCCTGGCGTGCTGCGATTCATGGGGTTGCAAAGAGTCGGACACGACTGAGCGACTGAACTGAACTGAACAGGAGCAGGGCTGTACCTTACTTTGGTAGTCTGGGAAATACTGTGTCCAGGAGAAAAAGACAAAATAGATGCAGAATATGTAACAGTCTCTGCAAGGTAATTACCAAAAAACACCTGTTAAGATATTCCCAACAGGACATTTGAGTGACTCAAAGTCAATGTTGGTTAGTTTACCATGGCTCTGGTGGAGTCAAGAGGCCAGCAGAGAGGAGGAGAGTATCCAGTGGGGACAACTCTATGTGGGACCCAAGGAGGTGGTTTCTGTGGTGGAATCTTAGTCAAACCTTGATTCCCTCCAACCTGAAGGGTGGTGGTTCAGTCTTCCTCCTGTTTTCTCACACTGTCTATGAGATAACTGCAGACTCCCCTCTCACAAATTCCATTATCTGAGAAGGTTTTGTTGTCCTATGGCAATATCCTCCTTTCTGAAAATTCTCCTCAGATTCTTGCTGTTGTCACAGAAACATGAAGAATCTCCAAGGGCAGGGCTTTTCTTCTGGCAGTAGTTCTGTTTTGCCAGCCATATGGAGTCCTGTACTCCTGGCTCTTCATTGTATTCATCCACCAAATCAAAACAAAAAGCCCAGCTACCTCTGAAATGCATACTTTCAGACTGTTTTATGTTTCCACCCAAGGTCCTTGTGGTCAATACCCCTAATATACCAAAGGTTTATAAGTTAGCTCACTCTCTGTGACCTCTGTATTAGTAATCACTCTTGGTGTCTACGACTTCCATAATGTATCCATCATTCTGGATTCTCATTTACTTAACCTCCTCGCTTTTATTTATATTTTACTCGCTCCTTTCAACCATTCTCATCTATGTTTACAATCTTGATGTCACTAACAAATATTATTTCAAACATCTCATTTTCTCACCATCACCTTTTTCAACTTTCTTTTTAACTCATTACCTCTAATCTCACTTCTTGCAATATTCTTGAATTCTTTTTCAGCACCCTCAGTATATCCCATTATTTTTTCACTTTCCATTACCTTCTCATCCAATCCTCCTTTCCATTCATTCTAGCTTCTCTGCGTCTCTTCCCCTCTGTAATTCTTTCTAGGTAATAGAAATACCTAGATTAAATAGAATTATGTATTATATCACATTTGCTTTCAAGTAGATAAGTAATTACTGGAGAAAGTGTCACAGTGATGCAAATTGTTCCAAGCAGTTTGAATGTGAAAGAGAACACTCAACATTGTCAGGAAATCCACTAATTTTTTTTTTTTAATTTTTAACAGATTCATGTTTATTTTCCAAGGTAATAATTTTCTATTTCTCCCTTCTCAGACTATAAAACACCTACTCAACATTTCTTAAATTCAGCTAACATTCTCTACCAGTTTTAAAGAAGAAAATATTAATTTATTATCCTTTCAGCAAACTTATCTTCTTTCCTTCATCCTATTATAATGTTATATTATGTCTAATTCAAGGATGCTTTTGACTTGTGAGAAACAAAAGATCTGCCTTAAAGTGGCTTAAATCGTAAATATGTATTCTCATAATTGCAATCAGGAGGTTGAGGAGTATATCATTCAGTATCAACTGAAAATTAAAAGAAAAAACAACAACAGTCAGACTTATGTATAAAGAAAGGGATTTAATACAAGGGAATTTGAAAGAGTACTGGAGTGGGGTGCCATTGCCTTCTCCAGATACAAAGGATAACTTAGAACAAATATTGAAAGGCCTGGTAAATTAAATTCTAGGCTGAATTTCCAAAAATGTCTCCTTGACTACTGGTCTTCCAGGAATACTGCTACCTCTGCTACCATCTTGAAGCTGAGGTTGAGGATACGTTTCTCAAACAGACATTCTAGAACAATGCTACCTCTATTATTAATGAGTCAATCCCATGAACACTGGTTCCCAAGAGCTTTTGTAATAAAGTGTTACAAATGGAGTTGCTTAAAACAGTAAAAATGTATTATCTTACAGTTCAGCAAGTCAAAATTTTGAGATTATAGTGTCAGCAGGGTTAGTTCCATCTAGAAGCCCTAAGGGAGAAACCATCCCAAGCCTCTCTCTTACTTTGTAGTGATGTTCAGAAAATCTTGATATTCCTTGGCTTTGAGACACATCAGTCCAATCTCTGCTTCCATCTTCTTTATATCTGTGTGTATCCTTTACTCTGTCATATTGACACTCCACTGGCTCAGCATAATCCAGAATGATTTCTCTTTTATCCTTACCTTAATTGTGTTTGCAAAGACTTGATTCCCATATTCTGAAGTTCTGGGTAGACATGAAATTCTGCATAAAATTTTTTGCATGCCAGAAAACCTGTGCCCCAGGATCATAAATAAGGGTGGAAAGAGTTAGAGGTTAATGCTAGAGATAGTCAGATTATAAGGATGTGTAGACTAAGGAGACTGGATTTTATGTGATGTGAGTTGAAGTCCTTTGGAAGATGTAGGCAGAGGAATAAAACCATCTAACTCTAAAAGATTACTCTCATTAATGTATGCAAAACAGACTGATGGGGTGGAATGTAGGGGTGATGATGACAGTAATGGAAACAGTAAAACTGATGCCATTTTCAGTTGTCTAAGTGTTGCAGAAACCAGTACTTGAGAAACCAAGCAGCACACTTGGAGAGTTGGAGAATTCAGGTTTATTATGTTGGACCCAGAGGAGTTAACACTAAGCTCTGAGCCCTGACCAAAGGGGTTACAGAGTTTTTATGCACAGACAGGCATGATTAAATGGGTTTGCAGGGTCTGGGTGATTGGAAAGAGCAGGACAAGGGTTAGTGAGATAAGTTCCAGTTCCTAGTATTGTGAGTCCCCACTTTCTGAGACTATATAGCCTATGTGATCCAGACTTTGCAAAGAGCAAACTGAGTTAGAGAGGCAGGAGGAGCTGGAGGTTATGTAAAATTTTAACTTTTCCTCTTCATTCCCGCCTCTTGATGCTCCTATCACTCATTATAGAAAGCATCATCTCATGTTCTGGTAGGACATTTAGAGCTCCCCGTTATTTAGGGGACTATATTAAACTATTACCATTTGTAACTTTATGGATTTAATTCGAGAGGTTACGAACATTGAGAATACAAGGGCCAAACAAGAGTGCCACAAAAAGCACAAAGAGAGGACCTGTTAAAGGGAGAAGCCATGATGCCCAGCTCTAGATACTGTTCCAATTACCCCAGGAATTAGCTAGTTTCTCTCTCCTTCTTATTATTTGTTCCCTTAGTTGTTGAGCCATTTCCCTGACTATTTTACATAAAAGCAGCATTCTTCATTTAGGAAGAGGCAGAGTCCTACTTTTTTAGCTGTCAGTAGATCTAGCCCTCTCCTATTCTGTAAAATCACCTCAGCAAGAGAGTCTAGTTGGTCCTGTAGTGAAGAGCACAGCAAAATACTAATTAGGGATAGAGGCCAGGGTTGACAATGAAATCCATTGATGTTTTGATAGCCAGATCCACAAGCTTCCAATGTGCATTGACCAACCAGCTGCCAGAGTGTAGCTGGAGCAAGGTGTAAGAATCCTCAAGCTTCTGCCATGCATTGACTAGTCAGGTTCTGGAGTGACTAGAGCAGGTCTGAGTCCTTTGTGGATGATGGCCATTGTCTTTGAAACGAGAACTTGAGGAGGTTTGTGGGGTCTCAAACTGCTTTCCAGGTGTCCTCAACACAGAAAGTCTCTGCCTTCTTGACTCTGGTGTGGTGGATCCAAGGGATGACAGCTATAACTCTATAGCAATAAGGTTTGCAAGGACGACTATGTGAGGGCGTGTCCAAACTGGCTGAAGTGTTTTTTTTTTTTTCTCAATCATTAACCCATACTTCATCTCCTGGCTGATAGGGATGAACCCAATTGCCCAAACGAATGGGTGTCCTTTCTAAGGTTTCTTGGGCGATATGGTTGAAGGCTTTTCCAGGGCCTGAAGGTGTTGGGACATCTCCAGGCAAGCTAGTTGTTGGTGGTCTCCTTCGAGCTTTTTTCTTTCCCCCACTGGGAATTGTCTCCCATATAAAATCTCAAAAGGAGAATAGCTTGAGGACCTCAGGGTGTATTTACAGAGGGAGATGAGAGTCCACAGAATGATAAAGCAGCTTGTTTTAGCATTGTCTGGGTGTTGGATGGGGGATATTCTTGTCGTACTACTATTTGGAGAAACAAACTTAACAAGAAAGTTAAAGATATATGGCCCAAAGGTTAGATGTAGGAAAGCTGCTGAGGGGCTAACCAGGAGAACCAGGTCCAGATATTGATTCCTTACATTAGTGTTTTTCTATGTATGAGAAGATGCAAGAATTTGGATTCATAAAAATCTTCACCTGAAAAGATCTGACTACCTGAAGGCCTGTGTTTTTGTTTTTGTTTTGTTTTGTTTTCCCAGAGCACAGAGTGCCTTATTTTTTGTCTCCACCATGAACTCCTTTCAAAGGGGTGTTGAAGGTCAGCATCTTGTGGTCATGATTTAATCTTTGTAGAGGCAGCTGGCAAGGGCCAACATTCAGTCAGCAGGGCCCCTTCACAGCCATATATTTGACAATGTTTTGGGTGCATTTCATGGTCATTGTGTCCCATGGTGCTAGGAAGGCTCATTCCCAGGTCTAACAAAGATTCCATTGACAAGCCACTCAATGTGTTGTCACTAGACCAGGCTTTGTAAGTAGCAAAGATTTCTGGACCATACCTACCTTTTTAGCCTCTTGGTCTAGGAAAATATTTCCTTTTGTTGCTTCTTCCTATATCTAGAGCTACATTATTACAATTATTGGTCTCATATGGAACTGCATATCAGCATTTTATCACAGGCTCAGTCATTCATTTGGTAATGTAAAAAATAATCTTCTGAAACAAGCTACATAGAAAATAATAGAGCTAGCAGTTATTTGTAAGGTCATAATCAGGAATTTAAGTCAAGAACTTACATTGGGTATATAGTCTGATATACCCCAGGTCATCTGACAGTTAAATGATTACGGCCAAGTGCTAATCTCCTGGTTGTACATCATGGAGCATCTGACCTTTATCCAAAGACTGGTTACTGATAGAGTGTCCTTTTGAATAACTTAATTAAACATTTTAGCAATATAACATAACAAGAACTATTTCAGAAGTGAGTCTTAGTAAGCAGAGACCCTAATTAACAAAACTAGAACTTAATAGTCAGTGAAATATAAGTATTTCTTTTCTTTTCTTTTTTTTTTT
>SJYQ01001297.1:21503-55191 GCA_006410935.1 Redunca redunca | reverse complement strand
TCCTCTGTCTTTCCCTTCTCCTCCTGCCCCCAATCCCTCCCACCATCAGGGTCTTTTCCAATGAGTCAACTCTTCCCATGAGGTGGCCAAAGTATTGGAGTTTCAGCTTTAGCATCAGTCTTTCCAAAGAATGCCCAGGACTGATTTCCTTTAGAATGAACTGATTGGATCTCCTTGCAGTCCAAGGGACTCTCAAGAGTCTTCTCCAACACCACAGTTCAAAAGCATCAATTCTTTGGCGCTCAGCTTTCTTCACAGTCCAACTCTCACATCCCTACATGACCACTGGAAAAACCATAGCCTTGACTAGACAGACCTGTGTCTGCTTTTTAATATGCCATCTATGTTGGTCATAACTTTCCTTCCAAGGAGTAAGTGTCTTTTAATTTCATGGCTGTAATCAGCATCTGCAGTGACCTTGAAGCCTAAAAAAATAAAGTCTGACACTGTTTCCACTGTTTCCCCATCTATTTGCCATGAAGTGATGGGACCAGATGCCATGATCTTCGTTTTCTTAATGTTGAGCTCTAAGCCAACTTTTTCACTCTCCTCTTTCACTCTCATCAAGAGGCTTTTTAGTTCCTCTTCACTTTCTGCTATAAGGATGGTGTCATCTGCATATCTGAGGTTATTGATATTTCTCCCAGCAATCTTGATTCCAGCTTGTGTTTCTTTCAGTCCAGCGTTTCTCATGATGTACTCTGCATATGAGTTAAATAAGCATGGTGACAATATATAGCCTTGACATATTCCTTTTCCTATTTGGAACCAGTCTGTTGTTCCATGTCCCATTCTAACTGTTGCTTCCTGACCTGCATACAGGTTTCTCAAGAGGCAGGTCAGGTGGTCTGGTATTCCCATCTCTCTTTCAGAATTTTCCACAATTTACTGTGAGCCACACAGTCAAAGGCTTTGGCATAGTCAATAAAGCAGAAATAGATGTTTTTCTGGAATTCTCTTGCTTTTTTGATGATCCGGCAGATGTTGGCAATTTGATCTCTGGTTCCTCTGCCTTTTCTAAAAGCAGCTTGAACATCTGGAAGTTCACGGTTCATGTATTGCTGAAGCCTGGCTTGGAGAATTTTGAGCATTACTTTACCAGCATGTGAGATGAGTGCAAATTTGTGATAGTTTGAGCATTCTTTGGCATTGCATTTCTTTGGGATTGGAATGAAAACTGACATTTTCCAGTCCTGTGGCCACTGCTGAGTTTTCCTAATTTGCTGGCATATTGAGTGCAGCACTTTCACAGCATCATCTTTCAGGATTTGAAAGAGCTCAGCTGGCATTCCACCACCTCCACTAGCTTTGTTTGTAGTGTTGCTCCCTAAGACCCACTTGACTTCACATTCCAGGATGTCTGGGTCTAGGTGAGTGATCACACCATCATGATTATCTTGGTTGTGAAGATCGTTTTTGTACAGTTCTTCTGTGTATTCTCGCCACCTCTTCTTAATATCTTCTGCTTCTATTAGGTCCCTACCATTTCTGTCCTTTATCAAGCCCATCTTTGCATGAAATGTTTCCTTGGTATCTCTAATTTTCTTGACGAGATCTCTAGTATTTCCCATTCTGTCGTTTTTCTCTATTTCTTTGCATTGATCGCTGAGGAAGGCTTTGTTATCTCTCCTTGCTATTCTTTGAAACTTTGCATTCAGATGGGAATATCTTTCCTTTTCTCCTTTGTTTTTCGCTTCTCTTCTTTTCACAGCTATTTTTAAGGCCTCCCGAGACAGTCATTTTGCTTTTCTGCATTTCTTTTCCATGGGTATATGGTCTTGATCCTTTTCTCCTGTACAATGTCATGAACCACATTCCATAGTATCCGGCACTCTATCTATCAGATATAGTCCCTAAAAGCTATCTCTCACTTCCACTGTATAATCATAAGGAAATTGATTTAGGTCATACCTGAATGTTCTAGTGGTTTTCCCTACTTTCTTCAATTTCAGTCTGAATTTGGCAATAAGTAGTTCATGATCTGAGCCACAGTCAGCTCCTGGTCTTGTTTTTGCTGACTGTATAGAGCTTCTCCGTTTTTGGCTGCAAAGAATACAATCAGTCTGATTTTGCTGTTGACCATCTGGTGATATCCATGTGTAGAGTGTTCCCTTGTGTTGTTGGAAGAGGGTGTTTGCTATGACCAGTGCATTTTCTTGGCAAAACTCTATTAGCCTTTGCCCTGCTTCATTCCATATTCCAAGGCCAAATTTGCCTGTTACCCCAGGTGTTTCTTGACTTCCTACTTTTGCATTCCAGTCCCCTATAATGAAAAGGACATCTTTTTGGGGTATTAGTTTTAAAAGGCCTTGTAGGTCTTCATAGAACTATTCAACTTCAGCTTCTTTAGCATTACTGGTTGGGGCATAGACTTGGATTACTCTGATATTGAATGGTTTGCCTTGGAAACGAACAGAGATCATTCTGTCGTTTTTGAGATTGCATCCAAGTACTGCATTTCGGACTCTTTTGTTTACCATGATGGCTGCTCCATTTCTTCTAAGGGATTCCTGCCCATGGTAGTAGATATAAGGTCATCTGAGTTAAATTCACCCATTGCAGTCCATCTTAGTTCGCTGATTCCTAGAATGTTGCTGTTCATTCTTGCCATTTCCTGTTCAACCACTTGCAATTTGCTTTGATTCATGGACCTAACATTCCAGGTTCCTATGCAATACTGCTCTTTATAGCATCAGACCTTGCTTCTATCAGCAGTCATATTCACAGCTGGGTATTGTTTTTGCTTTGGCTCCTTCCCTTCATTCTTTCTAGAGTTATTTCACCACCAATCTCCACTGACCTGGGGAGTTCCTCTTTCAGTGTCCTATCAGTTTGCCTTTCCATACTGTTCATGGGGTTCTCCAGGCAAGAATACTGAAGTGGTTTGCCATTCCCTTGTCCAATGGACCACATTCTGTCAGACTTCACGTTGACCCACCCATCTTGGGTGGCCCCACATGGCATGGCTTAATTTCATTGAGTTAGACAAGGCTGTGGTCTGTGTGATTAGATTGACTAGTTTTCTATGAGTATGGTTTGTGTGTCTGCCCTCTGATGCCTCTTGCAACACTTACGGTCTTACTTGGGTTTCTCTTACCTTGGACGTGGGATATCTTTTCACAGCTGCTCCAGCAAAGCGCAGCTGCTGCTCCTTACCTTGGACGAGGGGTATCTCCTCACAGTTGCCCCTCCTGACTGTGGAGTAGCTCCTCTTGGCCCTCCTGTGCCCGCGCAGCCACAGCTCCTTGGACCTGGGGTTACTCTTCTCGGCCACCACCTCTGACCTTGGGTGTGGGGTAGCTCTTCCTCAGCCACAGCCTCTGAATTTAGGCGTGGGGTAGCTCCTCTTGGCTGCTGCCCCTGACCTCAGCTGAGGGGTAGATAGCCCCTCTCGACCACCCTTTTGGGTGGTCCGTTGCAGCCGGCGAGCCCTAACCAGGAACAAAACATTTTTTCAGTGTCCACTTTCCACAATCTTTTAATTCCTTTCTGTAACAGCTACTTGTAAGTCAGACATACTTTCTTTTCCCTTTATAAAATGTAATTTTATTTTTATACCTTCTTTATTAAAAATATACATCCTACTTCCTTATTAGATTAGCAAGCTTTAATACTAGATATTTAATATAGAATATTTCCAATTTTACATGAATCTGAAAATTTATTTAGGTTAATTTTTCTTGTATTTAGAAGTGTTTGATTTGTAAGCACTTACTTTTCTTTAGGCCAATTAAATTAGAACTCACTCACAACTTCAACAATATTATCAGATAAAAGCAAAATACATAAACTGAGGCATACATAAATCCAGACAGACAGACAGAGATGTTATAGTTTTCTGTTTGAGATTCAAAATATCTCTTTGACCCCCTTTTTCTTTTTCTTTGCTTGAAGTTCTAATTTGCCCAAGGCTGAGGTCTCAGGCAAAATTGGCTGTGTGTTTCAAGGACACGGAAAGGGTTAACTTTAAACTTTTCCTTAAGCAGGCCTTTTAACAAGCTAGTTGTTTTTAACTGCATATGCAAAAATAATTTTTTTTGCAGTTTCCAAAAAAAAAAAAAAAATTCTCTCTGTTCGATCATCAATCACACAGTGACAATCATTCATAGGCTATCATAATGCTTCCCTCCTCCCATACCCCCAGGTTTCCTTAACTGTTGCCCCCTTCCTGGGAGCTCCAAGGAGGTGATCAGTCTCCTCTTCTATCTGTTGGGGTAGGACTTGACTGGGGACTGGTCCCAGGACCTTACCTGTGGCCATTCCTAGTGAGTTGGTCCGTCCCTCCAATGAGTCTGGTCGGCTCAGCCATCCAGAGAGTCAGAACACCAGTCTGAAAGAGAACCCAGAATATTATCAGGTGGCACACCTCCTTGTTTGTCTCGAGGTTCCTTCACTCTAGCCCAACCGAGGCACCAGTCCAGTGACTCAGGGGGCTGGCATGGTTGGGATCTCGCTGAAGACTCCAGAAATGTTGCAGAAACCAGTACTCGAGAAACCAAGCACTACACTTGGAAAGTTGGAGAACTCAGGTTTATTATGCCAGCAGGCCTGGAGGAGTTGACATTCCAAGCTCTGAGCCTCAACAAAGGGGTTAGAGAGTTTTTATGCATGACAGGCATGATTAAGTGGGTTTGCAGGGGCTGGGTGATTGCAAAGAGCAGGACAAGGGTTAATGAGATAAGTTCCAGTTCCTAGTATTGTGAGTCACCACTTTCTGAGACTATGTGATCCATGGCCTATGTGATCCAGATTTTGCAAGGAGCAGCAAGCTGAGTTACAGAGGCAAAAGTAGTAGGAGGTTATGTGAAATTTTAACTTTTCTTCTTCATGAGAAGGAGATAATGGTGTTAATGACTGGTTGTCAAGTAAAAAGGCAACAACTAGTTTGATTACAGATATATTTTAAAGGTATGGCCATTGGACTTTCCAAAGGATTTGAAGTAAAGGTTAAGAAAAGTGAGAAACTAAGGAAACTTTTGGATTTTTTTCTGAACAATAGGGTTAAGTTTGGTGCTATTTCAGCCACAGGAAAATATGGGACAATTAGATTTACTGTTTTTCTTTTTTCAAATATCCTCAGGGTAAAGGGTGATAGCAGGCTGAATTAGAGGATCTTTTAGGGAGTCTGTAAAATAGATGAGAACCTCACCTGAGGATTTGGAACTGAAAGCATTGTCCTCTACATTTAGGCTGGCTGCAAACATCTGAGACAGCAGGGAAAGATTACTGCTCACATTCGGCTACATTAACATTCAATAGTGCTATTACTATTATGTTTTAAAAGGAATTTACTGATTCCAGTAATTAGGAAGTAAGTGGAGAAATCTGGCTTTAGTTACATTTGATTCCAGAAGCTCAAATTATGCCAATAGTTATCTCTCTTTCTCATTCATTATTGTTTCCATTCTCTTTTTTTCATTTTTTTTAATGGAGATTTGTTTTCTTTATTGAGAAACTTAAGACTTGGGTACATCAAATAAAACCAATATCTTGGGGAAAAAAAAAAATAAAAAAACCCACAATAGAAAAAAAACAACAACAAAACACTGTCTGAGCCATAGCAGAACCCAGAAAATGCATTCTTTAAATTGAAAAATTCTAGGTACTTCATAATTGACCTTTTGATACAAAATGAGCTATTAAATTTGCAAATGTGGTTCTTGGTGTTGAGGTCCATAGGACAAGCTAGGAAGTCTTCAAACCTTGAGCTGAATTCCATGAGGGTTTATTTGGCCTTTGAATTGGTTCATCCTTGTCTAAGAGGTAGCTGCAGCAACAACGCCCACCTTCTGAGCAGCTTCTTTCTTGGCATGATGAGCCTGAAGGACCGCCACAGCCTCATCCACCTTGGAGCAGAGAGACTCGGAGGAATCCAGCATGTACAACAGCTCTGAGCTGTCGATCTCCAGCAGCATCCCAGTTATCCTCCCAGCCAGGTTCGAGTGCATCGTCTGGATGAGTGGGAACAGACGTTCACCCAGCATCTGCTTCTGTTCCTGGGTGGCAGGGGGTTGGGGGGGGTGGCGGGTGCTGTGGCCAGCATGGAGGCGGTCAGCGGCTCCTGACCCTGAACTGGGGTGCCTGCAGGGGCTGGATGGCAGGGTGAGGACTGTGGATGCTGGATGCATATTTGTAAGGTGCAGCAGTCCAAGGAGCAGTGGCAGCAACAGTGGCAGGAGAAGCTAAGTTCTGTAAGAAGTTTAGGAACACCTCCAGACTGGCAGCTGTCAGTCAGCTCTTGCTGGGCGGCAGCAGCCCCACCAAAGTCCATAGCCAAGCAGTCAGGGCACTCAGACCCAACTCTCTGAGTGGTAGTAGGGAGGCCTCGAGAGGCTGGAACATTACCAGTTGGAGCCAGATGGCGAAGAGCTGGATGAGGCCCAGACTGGTGTATAGCACTTGGCATTCCTTGGAAGCCTTGAGGTCTCCCACCTTGCTGCCAGTGTGGATTAGGCCTCATCTGTGCTAACTGGTTGGATGTGTAATACAGAGATCTTCCCTGAGTCTGTGGAACTGCTGGCACAAAGTAGCCCCCAGCTGCAGGCAGGAACTGATTTAAGATGGCATTGGCGGGCAGTGCCCTCATCCCAGCCACTTGCTGCATATCCTAGTTGGTCAGGTGAGCCTTTCTCTCCTCCTTTCTCTGGGCCAGAGTGACATACAGTGGCTTGGAGCCCACCATGTGTCCATTTCATCTCTGTGACTGCTTTGGTTGCCTCTTCAGGGGATGAGAAGCAGACAAATCCAAATCCTTTGCTTCTCCCATGCTCCAGCATCACCTTAGGACTGGCGATTGATCCAAAAGGAGAAAACTCTTTCCTTAACTTCTTGTCATCGATGGTTTCATCCAAGTTCTTAATGTAGAGATTCACCCCCTGATAACGACTAATCCTCTCCTGCTTCAGCTGTTCAAATTTTTGCTTTAACTTGGCCTGCCACTCCACTTTCTTTTGTGCACAGCCAACGAAAATGACCTTCCCAGTTATTTCTTTTCCATTCATCTCTTCCACAGCCTTATTGGCATCCTTGTGTTTTTCGTAACTCACAAAGCCAAAGCCTTTGGATTTCCCAAGGGATCTCTCATCACCTTGACACTTAGGGTCTTACCAAACTGGCTAAATAGCTCTTTCAGATTCTCATCATCAATCTTTTCCCCGAAGTTTTTGATGTAAACATTGGTGAATTTCTTGGCTTTGGCTCCAAGTTCAGCTTCCCGTTCTTTTCGAGACTTGAATCTGCCCACAAACACTTTGTGGTCATTGAGGAGCATGCTGTTCATCTTCTCTTGACTGTCTTGTCGGCAGCCTTCTGGGTCCCGAAGTGGACAAAGGCATAACCCTTAGAGGCATTTTCATCACACACCACCTTGCAGGACAGAATGTTCCCCAAAGCAGAAAAAGTATCATAAAGTGCCTTGTCATCTATAGATTTGTCCAGGTTCTTGATGAAGACGTTTCCCACACCAGATTTTTTCAGAGATGGATCCCTCTGAGACCACATGATTCGGATCTGCTTTCCCTTAATTACATCAAAGTTCATGGTGTCCAAGGCAGGCTGCTGTAAATTGATGTAGGCATATAACCCAGGGAGCAGCGGTTGATCATATAGCGGTAGACCCAGATGGACAGCACAGGCCCCGCAGGACTGAACTTTTCCTACAGCATGGCCTCGGTGATGTCCGAGTGCAGGTCACTCACGTACAGGGAGGCCATGGGGTAGCTGCTGGCCGCAGCGTTCATCTCCCCAGGCCCCACCACCCCGAGCGGTGCCAACAGTGTCCTCATGGACGTGCGTTTCTCTATAAATATAAGCCTCGGGCTCCCGGCGGTTTGAGATTACAGCAGGCCGGGGAAGAGGGAAACCAACCATTTGTTGGTGCTGACTCGGCAAGCCCGGGCAGCCCGTGCGCGCAGCTGCTTCCCACGCAGGTCTGACGAAGGGCAGCGCGGACATGTGGTGTGGGGAGGCCAGCGCGCAGAGGGCGGCGGGGGCGGGCACGCGGCTGCCACGCGGCGCAACCGGGCGTTGGTGCGTGGACATGGGTGTGCAGGCGGCTCACCACCGGACCGACGGAAGGGCACCGACAGACTCCCAGGTGCAGTGGTGGCTGGCAGGCCAGAAGTGTGTGAAAGTGACTTCCCCGCGCGTTCTCCGAAGAGGATTCTTTTTTTTTTTCTCTCTCTCTTTTATTTTTTAATTTTAAAGTGTTTTCGGGCTTTTTGTCATCTTTTAATTTATTTATTTATTTTGCTTCAGGCTACTAGGCCCGAAAGTGGTGGAGGCTGTGGCGACCTGGGGTGGAGGGCTCTTTTTTTCATTCTTACTAGGGTTCTGTTTCCTGATGAATATCGCCTCTGAGATAATAAAAAGTTCTTGTAGAAAATGATTGATAATAAATTTACATTAATTATATTCCTTCTTTGTAATCATAAGTATTTTAAGAGAACACATACATACATATAAATAAATAATCTTTGTTCTGATATTTTATTTAACCCTCCAAAAGACTTTTCTAGGTCCCATTTGTCTTAAGTATCCCTTCTGAAAAAATATTGATCAATATTTCAGGACTATTAAGTTTGGCCTAGAATGAGAAATGTGCCCAGTTTTTATTCAGGAAGAATGGAGCACCATGATTGAAACATCCACCCTTACTGTATAATGGCATGGAGGAAAATATCCAAGTTTTCAAAGAAAAAGGAACTGAAAAAGGACTGTTGGCAGCAAAATTACTATAACTACCACATATATATAACATGTTTTCATAAAAAATTTTTTTCATATTTTTCTAATTATTTACTTCTCCCTGTCAAAAAGTAATTCAAGGAAAATGATACTGTTGTCTTTTTAATAGTTAAACATTTACTATGCTAAGTGAATGAATGTAAAGTGAATGAACCAATGAATGAATCATCATGATTCTTCCATTAAGAAAAAGATAATACCAAAAATAACTATCACAACATATTTTTTACAGAGGTATAGTCTATCTTACATATTCTTTGGGAGACTAATTATTTTTCTTATAAAAAGAGATTTAAGCACATTTCCTGAAGGGTCTAAAGGAGAATAAAAAACCCAAACAATATTAGTAATATTAATAGAGTTTGGACAAGAAAAAAATTGATGAACTATGATTTTTATTGTGTGAAAGCATGACATATCACTTGACTATCAAAAATTGCCATTTGCTTAATTTCCTTTTAACTAGAAGAAATTAGGCTCCTATTAATGGATTTTCCTGGGAGCTCAGATGGCAAAGAATCTGCCTGCAATGTGGGAGACCTGGGTTAGATCCCCAGGTTGGGAAGATCCCCTGGAGGTGGGCATGGCAACCCACTCCAGTAGTCTTGCCTGGAGAATTCCAATGGACAAAGGAGCCTGGCAGGCTATACAGTCCATGGGGTGGCAAAGAGTTGTACACAACCGAATGACTAAGCACACAGCACAGTTATTTCTTTAACTGCTTTTGTCAAGAAGATAATGTAAATCCCTAGAAATGATGCTATATTTTATATATAGTATAGGCATATTTAATAAAGGAAGCACTGGACAACTAGTACATTTATTATTCTACATCTATATCTGTGTGCTCAGAAGTATCCAACACTTTGTGGCTCTGTTAGGTAGGTAGACTAGGAAAAAGAAGTCGAAAATGTCAATGGCTAAAAGACAAAGAAGGGAGAAGCCTGCAAAAATGGAATAAAGGGTGGTCCGAGGACCGGAGTGAGAATCTCAGGTAAAACAAACAGTCCTCCTGGCTAGCCCAATTTACATAGGGCAGGCTCAGGGGGAGGAGAAAAAATATATGAAAAGAGGAGCCAAAATTGAGCCCCTTTTATCGTCTCTTCTTTTGTGTTGGCCCACCTTCATGCCTCGAGGATGTATTTTCCTTTGCTTGCCAAATAAAACTGAGCTGAAATACTGGTTTGCTGTTTAAAACTGAGCTGTAACCTAGCTGTAACACTGGTCTTCCATTTCAAATTTTTGTTGCAGCGAGACAGAACTGAGGAAATTACACACTCTGACAGCCCCATGAACAGTCGCCTGCCAGGTTCCTCTGCCTATGAATTTTTCCAGGTAAGAATACTGGAATGAGGTACCATTTCTTCCACCACGGGATCTTCTGGATCCAGGGATTGAATCCACATCTCCTATCTCTCCTGCATTGGCAGGTGGATTCTTTACCACTAGTGCCACCTAGGAAACCTACATTTAATATTAGCAAACTACAAAAAGAGTATTAAATCTGCCCTGTTGTTCCTTATGGAACTATCTCTACTAAGATTCTCATATTATCATGCACATGCATTTGCCAAAATTTCAGCCAAAGAAATATGTGACAGACTATGTGATAGCTCAGTTGATAAAGAATCTGCCTGCAATGCACGAGACCTTAGTTCAATTCCTGGGTTGGGAAGATCCCCTTAAGAAGGGGATAGGCCACCCACTCCAGCATTCTTGGGCTTCCCTTGTGGCTCAGCTGGTAAAGAATCTACCTGTAATGAAGGAGACCTCAGTTTGATTCCTGGGTTGGGAAGATCCCTTGGAGAAGGGAACAACTACCCATTCCAGTATTCTGGCCTGGAGAATTCCATGACTGTACAGTCATGAGGTTGCAAAGAGTCACACGTGACTGAATGACTTTTACTTTCACGTATATTATCACCTAGAAGTGAGTTTTTCCCCTAGTGAGGGTTCATTTAAATATATATATATATAATTTTTTTTTGCCATCATAGGGGGCTTTTCTTTTTCTTTTGCAACATAGCTTGTGGTGAAGAAGCATTGGTGTCCACAGTCCCTGAAAGTGAAAAATGAAAGTGTTAGTTGCTCAGTCATTTCCAACTCTTTTCAATACCTTTGACTGTAGCCTGCCAGGCTCATCTGTCCATGGAATTCATCAGACAAGAATACTGGGTGGGTAGCCATTCTCTAGGGTATCTTCCCAACCAGGGATGAAACCCTGGTCTCCTGCATTGCAGGCAGATTCTTTAAGGTCTGAGCAATCAGGGAAGCAAGGAGAGATAAAAAGCACTAGGGAAGAAATGAACACCTGCAGGAGTTGTTTTGTTTTGACTAAAGAGGCACTTTGATGTTCAGCGAGAGGGAGGAATATGCAAGCAAAAGAATGTAGACAGTGATTAAAACCATGTTTCTTTGCCAGTGGGGTTTCTATACATGTTTTATCACTGTTTCTGGATGTAAAACAAGAAGGTGTGCAACCTTTGCATCCCACTGCCACAGCATTAATCTCCCCCAGAATGAAGACAGAAGGTCCCAGTGTGTGGTGCATAGAACAGATATATTTTAATAGGCTGGAGTTTGATGCTATCACAAACAATGATATTTGCCAAGTTTAACTTGAAATAAAATCTAATCTTATAAATAACTGAAATAGAACAAAATGCATAAAGCCTCTGTTTTCAAATTACTGTATTGTTTATAAATCAAATAAGCCACTTCCTAACTCAATCAACTTGTCCTTGTGAGTTAATGGGCTGTGATATCAATCTTTTATACTAAAATGTATTTTGAGGTGGTTCTTCTAGCTTTTAGCTCAATGCTGCTTCTCTAGAAAGGAGTTTCTCTCCCAGAAATTTCCATGGCCCCACTTGTTCAGAAATCTTGCATGTGGTTTGGCAAGTATGTAATCACCTAGCCTAGCATATTTGAGGACATGTCTGAGGGATGTATTAGAAAGCTATCATTTAGAACATAGGGTACACTGCAAATTGGGTGGAAGGAAGAAGGTTTTATTATCTCTTTATTTTATTTAATTTTGTCTGTGCTGGGTCATCGTGGCTGCACTCATGCTTTCTCTAGTTGCAGTGTGCAGGCTTCTCATTGTGGTGGTTTCTCCAATGAGCTTAAGGCACATGGGCTCAGAAGTTGTTGCTCCTAGGTTTAGTTGCTTTGTGGCATGTGGAATCTTCCTCAACCAGGAATTAAACCTGTGTCTCCTGTATTGGCAGCAAGATTCTTAACCGTGGGACCACCAGGGAAATCCAGGAAATAGCTTTTAAAAAAGAGCAACTTTGGGGTCTCATTTATTCATCCTTGATATTATTTAGATACTATTTCTATAATCATATCTCCTTTTTTACAGAAAAATAAAAAAAAAATTTATGGAGAAATTTAAGTAACTTAATTAATAAAACTAAGTTGTATAAGAACTGAGGTATTATCCCAAATTTCATCATATAAAATATCTATCAGAGAAAATAAACATCCTAAAAGGATCAGGATATCAAAAGTCCATCAAGATGTATCTTTTCTCCAATTTGATTGTCTCTACTGCCTTATTTAATTACTGCACTGCTAACTACCTTGAAATCCAATAATACTCAATCTAAAAATGTAATATAGCTTTTCAAGTTAAAAATCTAGCTTCTTTTAGATGTTTAGCCTCAGCCAATATTTAAACTAAATCAATTCAAATTTAAACTTTATATCAGGACTGTCTTCCCATTTAAACTCTCTCTATTTTTTCCTCATTCTTTTCTTTCTTCCACTGCTCATGCTCTCAGGATAACGATGGATTTGGGGGAAAAAATTGGTATAACTTCAAAAGATTGAGAGATAAGAGGCTATTCTGTATCCTGTTACCTCCTTCTTTGAGCCTGCTGGGATGACTGAATACACAATGACAGCTATTGTGTGTTCATCTCTAATCCCTGTTCACCTGTTTCTCATGCAACTCTCCCTCATTGTGTTGGCAATAAATGTCTCAGCTTCCCAACTTGACCTCTGATTATGGGATTTACCTATTTTGGATTTTTCCATGAAATTTCCCAGGCAAGAATACTGGAATTGGTTGCCATTTCCTCCTCCAGGGGATCCTCCAACCCAGGATTGAACCCATGTCTCCTGTGTCTCTTGCACTGGCAGGCAGATTCTTAACCACTGAGCCACCAGGGAAGCTCAGTCACATAGCTCTGTTCTTAGTCAATTTGTTGCTGTGCCATGGGGATATCACAAGACACATATTAATGTGTGCCCTAGTGTGTGAGTGTAAAGTATTTGCATGCAGGATGGTTTACTTAATTTTTTCCTGTTAGATATTAACTTATGTCTGAAGGCTTAGATTTGGGGCACCATTCAAAGCAAATTTGGAATGAAAATTCAGTTCAGTGGTGCACATTGCGAGGAAGCTTCTTGTGTCTAGAGTGTCATGGGCAAATCTGCTGATGAGTAACTTTAAGTGCAGAATTCACACAAGAAGCTCTTCTGCTCTGGAATTCACCCAGCTCCCTGGGGTTCTCTAGTCATCCCTGCAGAATGGTGGCCCTGTGAGGTCAACAAGGAAGCTCCAAACAAGTCTCATAATGGTCTTCCTCCACACATTCCTCTTCACTTTTCAGCTCTTCTATGATTCTCTCCTTAAGAAGTAACTGATCCAGATTTCTTCAAATATCAAATCCTTATAAATCAAAAGGTGCTTTAGTTCTAAGCTATTTCACTTTCTGTGAGTTAAAAAAAAAATGTGCAGAGAAGCTATACTGAATACTTTGTAATAATATTTAATGGGAAAGAATCTGAAAAAGAACACATATAGATGCTTTTGAATTGTGGTGTTGAAGAAGACTCCTGAGAGTCCCATAGACTATAAGATCAAACCAGTCAATCCTAAAAGAAATCAATCCTGAATATTCATTGGAAGGACTGATGTTGAAATTGAAGTTCCAATTCTTTGGCCACCTGATGCAAAGAGCTGACTCACTGAAAGAGACCCTGATGCTCGGAAAGATTGAAGGCAGGAAGAGAAGGGGGTGACAGAGGACGAGATGGTTGGATGGTATCACCAACTCAAAGGATATGAGTTTGAACAAACTCTAGGAAATAGTGAAGGATAGGGAAGCCTAGCGTGTTGCAGTTCAAGGAGTCACAGAGTCAGATGTGACTTAACAACTGAACAATAACAACAACAACAACCACACCCACCCCCACCCCCCCACACATATATATGTATACATATATACGTATATATACATGCATGTATATATACATATATGTGAATCACTGTAGAATGTAACACATTAAAAGCAAAAATTCGCTTAGAATTTAATGTGACATTTTTTCCCAGGCTGTATCTGTTCTTTACATAGAGTGATAAATGACAATACTCTAGTAGGTGGTAGTCATAGGACAGTAGACATAGAAAAAGAAAGCTTATGGTTTAAATTGTACAAATAGTATTCCTTACATGTGCAAAAGATCTTGTAACCATTTGGAAAATACCTAGTGTTCAGTAATTTTTTTACCTATTTTTTCTGCTATGTTTTGACGTCCCTTTGTTTTGACTGCCACCTGTCTGCCAGATTCACTTGATTCTGTTATTTCTGCTCCTTAAGATTTGGACTTTCACTGGTGACCTGTTGCAATCTAGTTAGGTCTGTGTATTAATTGTTTTCCAGAATCTGGAAGTCATCCTGTCTCATTTGAAACTTATTTCTGATAACAGTGAGGACCCCATATACTAGAGTGAAGTATCTTTTAAAGAAACACATCATTGTAAACATTATATATATATTTGTTTTGCCATTATATATATATAATGTTTGCCAATATATATATAATGGCAAACATTATATACATATTTCCCACCATTTATTTCCTGTTCAAGAACACAATATTGTAAATTTACCTCAAATTAGAAGATTATGACTCTACTAAACATTAGAAGATTATTCACCCATCAGTTTCCTTGGAAATTATTAACGAAGTTAAGCTCCTATAACAAAATACCACAGACTGTGTGGTTTATTTCTTTTCTTACAGAAATTTATTTTCTCACACTTCTGGAAGCCCAAGATCCAAATGCCAGCAGAGCAGGTTCTGGTGAGACCTCTCTCCTTTACTTGCAGATGGCACTCTCTCAGTGTCCTTACATGGCCTTTTCTCTGAGTGGGTATGCAGAAAGATTGAGGGAGAGAGATCTTTGGTGTCCTTTTTCATGATAAGGCCACCAATATTATTGCATTAAGACCTCACTCTTCTATCATTACAGTTTTACTAATCTAAGGTACATCTTTCCATTTTTAATGTCCATAATAACATCCAATGTTTTCTCCTTCATTAATGACAGAGAGAAAAATTCAAACTACTTGAGAATATTGCCTTGATCCTGCAGAAAATAGCCGTAAGTCTTGTTTTTAGCCTTACATTTCTTTAAGATTGTCTCTACAAATAATTTCCCTTAAATTCCCTTGGCTTTCAGTTAATCAAATTCTCAGTAATTTTAATATAAAAATTATGTATACATCTGGAATGGGGCTGCTGCTGCTAAGTCTGTTCAGTCATGTCTGACTCTGTGTGACCCCATAGATGGCAGCCCACCAGGCTCCTCCGTCCCTGGGATTCTCCAGACAAGAACACTGGAGTGGGTTGCCATTTCCTTTTCCAATGCATGAAAGTGAAAAGTAAAAGTGAAGTCGCTCAGTCATGTCCGACTCTTAGAGACCCCATGAACTGCAGCCTACCAGTCTACTCCGTCCATGGGATTTTTCAGGCAAGAGTACTGGAGTGGATTGCCATTGCCTTCTCAATGACTGATATGTAAATGTGTTGTAACAAATGAAGGTATGCAGATATCCTAATAGGATATCTAGACCTTATAGATATTTATACCAGGAACACACTGAAAACATTTTCTTTCTTTAATGTTTTCATTGATGTAACTAGGCCACTTACTTGCTAGACTGTGTTTAGCAATGAAATATGCCCTTTTGTAACTGATGCAAGCAAAAACTATTGGAATCAAATAACCAGAAATTTAGTAGCTTGACAATTGGGGATATCAGTAGAAAGGAAAGAGCATTTGCAAATGGTAGTCACTGCATTGGTCCTCAACACTGATCCTAGCAAATGCTTCTGGACTGTGGCTTTTTAAAAATCCAGACAGAATTTAGCCAGTAAGCAGGGGAAATTTGGCCACAAGAGGTTGAATCACACTTAACTAAAAACCTAGTGAGACTGGGAGAGACACCAGAAAGAAAATGCTACCACATGGATCAGAATATTTTTGTCACCTAATGCCAATGGGAAATGACCACATAATCAGTAAAAAACAATATTTTGGATTTTCTGTGTAATTCAAGAACATAGAAATAAGAAATATAAAGAATAGAGAATGAAAAAGTGAATTTTATGGGAATTGAAAACTACATAATGAGCAAAACCTCAAAATAAGGGGAAATGGCTGTGTTGAATGTTTAAAGGCATCAGGTTAAGCTAGCTGGCCATAGCCATCTGACAGTATTTGCTATCTTGTCAATAAGTGAGAAATGATACTTATAGGCTCCTGTGATTTATATTCAGCTCTATCCTTGTGATAAACTGGATATCAGAATGAGAAATATTCAAATTCCCATGGCAAATGCATGTAATACATCCACTCAGCCAACTATGGAGTTAACTGCTGAATTTAAGTGTCTCTGACTCTTTCTATGGTTTCCCTTTTTGATAAAATAAATCCTTCACTTATATATTAGCATTTTCAACAGAATCCTACTGTCCAGGGAATCTATTTCTTCTCTTGACTTTATGTGTGTTAAATCACTTCAGTCATGTCTGACTCTTTGTGACCCTATGGTTTGTAGTGCACCAGGCTCCTCTGTCCATGGGATTCTCCAGGCAAGAATACTGGAATAGGCTGTCATTTCCTCCCCCAGGGGATCTTTCCAACCCAGGGATCAAACCCACATCTCTTATGCCCCTGCAATTGCAGATAGGCTCTTTACCACTAGTGCTACCAAAATTTAATTCCCAAAGGGAACTATCACCTTCCTCTTTTCCTAGCTCTAGGGACAACGTGCTAGACTCCTTCTCCAATGCTAATGAAGCCAATGATTTGATCCATTAAGCAGTAGCAAAATGTTTCATGTAATTTTCCATCTAGTAAGTGGTGGGACTTCCCTGGTGGCTCAAATGATAAAGAATCTGCTTACTATGCAGGAGACTGAGGTTCGACTCCTGGATTGGGAAGATTTCCTGGAGAAGGGAATGGCTACCATTCCAGTATACTTTCCTGGAGAATTCCATGGACCAAGGAGCCTGACAGGCTGCAGTCCATGGGGCTGCAGAGACAGATATGACTGAGTGACTAACAGTGAGTGGTATAGATGAGAATCTTCAAGTCATAGACCATTTATGTCACTTATTAACAGCTGCCTTGGTAGACTTAAGTAAATCGTATGTCTGTTTATCTCCCTTTTGGAACATATGCTTCTCATCATTACTCATTTTAGTATTTTTCACAGTATCTAAGACTATGTCATGCTCTGAGTACAAACTCAATAAATGGTTGAAGAACTAAAATGAAAATCAACTAAACTGCTATTAGCCATTGTCAAAAAGCTGAATGGAGGGAAAGATATTCATATTTTGATATTTCATAAAAACAGATGAAATACCATTTAAAGTAGTTAAAATGATCAAAATTCAGACAATATGGATGAAGTAAGAAGGGAGATCTCTATTGTGATTTTCAGGTTATGTACAACTTTCAAAATGTAATCTACAAAATGTCTTAAAAATATATGTAGCATTTCAGGAACATATCTCCATGAAAAGTCTTGTTTCAAGTTCTATATGCTTGTATGAAATTGGTCTGCAAATAAATGAAAAGGAATACAAAAGATATTGCAGTAAATATGCTCTTTCATAGAGATTTCTCTTTGTGATTAGAGATAGTAACACAGCACTGAAACATTGAGAATGAAAAAGGGGGCAAAGATTTAAGTCAAAAAGATTTTGATGCCATTAACCCTTAGAAGATTTGCAGAGTGAGAAATATGATAAATGACTGCTCTCCAGTTTTATCCACAGTTGACCTTTTTTATATGATGCAAGAAAATTTGGAAGAAGCCAACACCCAAAAAGTACAGCTTACTGTCAACAAATTTGAATTTCATTTCCTGAAATGTCATTGGAATAAAACATATCTTCATTGTTAAAGGGTTTCTCATTGTAGCTGGACAAATGTACTAGTGTATGACATTCAGCAAAAATAACCTTTCATGTTTCAGACCTGGTTTCAGAAAGCACTACATCCAACAATGGGAAAAGGGGAATTGTATCATCTCATCTGCCATGAACAAACCCCCAGAATCTCGTTCCATGGGGGAATTTTGTCACTGGCGCTAACTACCATGGCCACAGAAAATGTAATAAAAAGCCTTTAGCCACAGCAAGAGGCTTTCAAGGTGAGGTGGTGCTCTAGTTTTATTACCTTAACCGTGCCTGCATAATAAAACCATTACTGAGCCAGAGTAAATATTGTAAATCATACATTCTCACCTACAAAAGTTCATAATGAACTGAGTATAAATATCAGCAAAATATACAAATAACAAAACTACTCAAATACATACTGCATGTTAATGAAGACTGAAGGCAATTCTTGACTTCTCTGGGGTGCAGCTTAAAATACGGTTGCCAGCTGGAGAAACCTAGTGACACAAATTAAAGATAGCATGAAAAGATGCTCAACATCACTCATTATCAGAGAAATGCAAATCAAGACCACAATGAGGTACCATTTCACACCAGTCAGAATGGCTGTGATCCAAAAGTCTACAAGCAATAAATGCTGAAGAGGGTGTGGAAAAAAGGGAACCCTCTTACACTGTTGGTGGGAATGCAAACTAGTACAGCCACTAAGGAGAACAGTGTGGTGATTCCTTAAAAAACTGGAAATAGAACTGCCTTATGACCCAGCAATTCCACTGCTGGGCACACACACCAAGGAAACCAGAACTGAAAGAGACACGTGTACCCCAGGGTTCATTGCAGCACTGTTTATAATAGCCAGGACATGGAAGCAACCTAGATGTCCATCAGCAGATGAATGGATAAGAAAGCAGTGGTACATATACACAATGGAGTATTACTTAGCCATCAAAAAGAATACATTTGAATCAGTTCTAATGAGATGGATGAAACTGGAGCCTATTATACAGAGTGAAGTAAGCCAGAAAGAAAAACACCAATACAGTATACTAACACATATATATGGAATTTAGAATGATGGTAACAATAACCCTGTATGCAAGACAGCAAAAGAGATGCAGATGTACAGAACAGACTTCTTGACTCTGTGGGAGAGGGAGAGGGCAGGATGATTTGGGAGAATGGCATTGAAACATGTATAATATCATATAAGGAAAGAATTGTAGTCTAGGTTCGATGCAGGATACAGGATGCTTGGAGCTGGTGCACTGGGATAATCCAGAGGGATGGTATGGGGAGGGAGGTAAGAGGGGGGTTCAGGAGTGGGAACTTATGTACATCCATGGCAGATTCATGTTGGTGTATGGCAAAACCAATACAGTATTGTAAAGTTAAAAAAAAATTAAAAAAATAAAAGAAAACTGAAGGCTGGAAAGCAGTGAAATCTCATTGTAGTAACCCTGTCACTAACTTAGAGCAAATTACATCAGTTATTTTTTTGAATGTGGGATTTATCAAATTTCATTTTGTTATTGTACATATTCACTTAAGAGTCACTGAAGTAGTTTGTTGCCAGTCCAATAGCAGTCTCTATTAGTTTTTGTTTATAGAACACTGAATTTTTTCAATAATCTACCTTCACTGGATTATGACATTGTCCTTTAAGGGGTCAATTCTGATGAATCTATTCTAATCAAGTAATTATATTTCTCTTGCCAGTGACTGGTTTATGAGTGAATATGGAATCAAACAGTCAGTTTCATGTGCATTTAGAGACTCTGCTGGATGACTTGTATAAATATGATATGAAATGTTGAGTACAGCAGGCTCATGGTCCACATCAACCATTTTGATAGCATGAATGGAGCACATGTTTAGATTAAGCTAACATATGAGGTTGGCATAAAGACAAATAGAAATAACCTAGTTTATAATGTTAGTAACCTGCTCAATTAACTTATCTGTGAGCTTCCTTTAATGTGAGATAATAAATGCAATTAATATTTGAAGGAGTTAAGTTATGGTTTTTCTATTACCTGTAGCTGAAATCAGCCTGATTAATCAATACAATCAGATTTTCAGAGGGAAATAACAATCTATAAAAAATGCTTATGTCAAAGACAATTATTAAAATATTTTTAATAAAATCTGTGATAAACTATATCATAAAGTAAGTACAGAACAGTTACAACAAAGTCTATTTGGGTTACATGGTCAAAAAATTTAGATTATGTAAATACTACAGTATTTTCTATAGAAAGTTTGTTTATAGTATACATTATTCACATTTTCAATAATTCTTCATAGCTTTTCAATCTGTGGAAAATCAGGAAAGTGTTATAGAATTTTGTGAAGAAAATGAATAATTTTTATACTTTCTATAAGAAAATAGAATATTTTAAAATAGAATTTTGAGAAAAATATTTTTTTTCATTTTAGGACATATTATGATTGTCATTATTCCCTACCTGTTAAATTTTAAATGGGTTAGATAAACAGATTATCTGGATTCCATAGAACTTTTACCCAAATCATGATTTTATAGTAGTACACCATTTACTCTTGACTATGTTTTCAGAGCTACAAACTTGCACAGTTTTAACAAGTTACCAACAGCTGATTATACTACAGTTATTTTGGCATTCATATTTAGAAATCATGATAACAATAAGCCCCTGCATGTATTGTCTCATTATGACATTTCTCAGACTAATAACACGAAGTTGTCAGTTGAAGTCATAGCCTTTGTAACCAGGATATTACATAGGGCATGCCCTGAGATGAGTTTATTTTCTTTTAGCCTATAATTTTCTTAAATCATCTTTAGTTAAAATACTAAAAAACTGACATGTGTGCCAAAAAACAAAAACAACTTACTCTTCAGATGAAGTGTTTTATAGCATCAATTCAGAAGTTAATATTTAAAATTCTGGTTAGATATTTTCCGCTGATTGTTCAGTTCAGTTCAGTCACTCAGTCATGTCCGACTCTGCAACCCCATGAATTGCAGCATGCCAGGCTTCCCTGTCCATCACCAACTCCAGGAGCTTGCTCAAACTCATGTCCATAGCATTGGTGATGCCACCCAACCATCTCATTCTCTGTTGTCCCCTTTTCCTTCTGCCTTCAATTTTCCAAGCATCAGGGACTTTTCCAAAGAGTCAGTTATTCACATCAGGTGGCCAAAGTATTGGAGTTTCAGCTTAAGCATCAGTCAGTCCTTCCAATGAATATTCAGGGTTAATATACTTTAGGATGAACTAGTTGGATCTTCAACACCACAGTTCAAAAGCATCAATTCTTCAGCACTCAGCTTTCTTTATAGTCCAGCTTTCACATCCATACATGACTACTGGAAAAACCATAGCTTTGACTAGATGGACTTTTGTTGGCAAAGTAATGTCTCTGCTTTTTAATATGCTGTCTATGTTGGTCATAGTTTTTCTTTCAAGGAGCGAGCGTCTTTTAATTTCATGTCTGCAGTCACCACCTGCAGTGATTTTGGAGCCCCCCCGAAACAAAGTCTGTCACTGTTCCCCCATCTATTTGCCATGAAGTGATGGGACTGGATGGCATGATTTTAGTTATGCCAAAAATGATACCTAGTCCATGGGTCTAAAATAATCTATTTTGCATTTATACAAAGAACATACCTAGTAGTCTTAATTTAATATTTCAACTTTTGGAAGCTTTATAAGGACAGGTTATTAAACAGACCTTACTAACTCAATAACTAATTATTATGATATTTATATATCTATTTTATATCTTTAGCTATGTATCCAGCTCTATATCCCAGATATTATGCTAAGTGCTGGTAAACAAAACATAAAATTTCAAAGCATATGATAGTACCTATGGTTATAGGTGATAAACAGAGTAGTAAAAAATGAAAAGCAAATCATTTTAAATAAGCCAGTGCAATGTCTAATATCACACTTTCACTAACAGGGATTGGGAGTTAGAGATTGTCTTTTGATAGGCTTTGAATAGAAGGCCCAGATGTTGAAATGTTTATTTATGGGACCCAAATGATATAAAGATGATCATACAGAAACAGAGAAATTGATGTAGGATATATGCTCAGCACATTCAAAGGCTTTGAAGCTGGAAATGGCTTGGTCCATCTGAACATAAAGAAGTCCAGTTTGGATTGATCCTAGTTATTATACACTCCAGCACTCTTGCCTGGAGAATCCCATGGAGGGAGGAGCCTGGTAGGCTACAGTCCATGGGGTCGCAAAGAGTCAGACACGACTGAGCGACTTCTCTCTCTTTTTCTTTGTTATACTTTTTTAGACTCTTTCATTACATAAATAAATGAAAGCCATACCCATCTGATTTTTCAATTTTTATAATAATTGTATGCTTGAAGTGTCAAGTTTAAATGAGAAGAGTAAGTCATGACTAGGACTGGGCCAAGAGCATTTAATTCCTCACACATTTAAGTTACAAATGCATAACCCCTTTTCTTTTTACTTTCTTTTATGTCTGCCTTTCCAAATGAGCTTCCATCCATGTTTAAATTTATAACCTGAATTATGTTTTTCTCTATGAGGCTGGCCCAGGATATTTTCCATTTGCATGCCCTAAGGAAGAAAAAGTATTTTATTATGGTCAATATTTGAGCCAGAGAAGTTGCAAATGAGATATTGTCTGTCACAGCCTAAAAACATAGGATTTGATAATTTGATCCTTATTATTTCAAAGAGAATGCTAAATGCACAGTTTTTGGAGTTAGCAGTGCCTGCATTTGAATTCTCCTTCAGTTCTTCAGTTGTTGGGTGACCTTGTACAAGTTATTATATCTCTGTGTTCTTTAATCTTTAATCACAATAATAGTTACTGTACAGAGGATGTACAACTAAACTTTCAGTTTCATACTTATTATAGAACCAATATAGAATCTCCAGTACAGTGGCTCAGAGGGTAAAAAATCTGCCTGTAATGTAGAAGATCTGAGTTCTATCCCTGAGTTGGGAAGATCTCCCAGAGAAGGGCATGGCCACCCACACTAGTACTCTTGCCTGGAGAATTCCATGGACAGAGGAACCTGGTGGGCTATAGTCCATGGGATCACAGTCGGATACTACTGAGTGACTAACACTCACATAGAATCAATGCCCAACATAGGGCAGCAATTGCTTACCTTGGCTATTTATCTATTTATTTTTTTCTAGACTATTCCATAATTCTCCCCAGACTTTTTCCCCTTGTTGTTCTAGGAGATGCTCTATTTCACAATAGCCAGGACATTTTCATAACCCATGAAATGCTTTAAAAACATACACTGCTTCCAATAAAATTATTGGAATATTAAGCAAATTGTTGATTCTTTATAGGAAATGATGAAAACAAGTAAGACAAGTGTCAAAAATATATGAGAAGCATACAAGTCAGAATTTTAATCCTATTAACTGTTTAATAAATATTTCTTAAGTTCCTGTTATGAAGCTAGAAACTAGATTATTGCATAAAATTATTATAAAATATAATTATATCAGATAAAATCATCAGAGTAATAATGGACTTTTTTAAACATATGCAGATGACACTACTCTTATGGCAGAAAGTGAAGAGGAACTAAAAAGCCTCTTGATGAAAGTGAAAGAAGAGAGTGAAAAAGTTGGCTTAAAGCTCAACATTCAGAAAACGAAGATCATGGCATCCGGTCCCATCACTTCATGGGAAATAGGTGGGGAAACAGTGGAAACAGTGTCAGACTTTATTTTTTTGGGCTCCAAAATCACTGCAGATGGTGACTGCAGGCATGAAATTAAAAGACGCTTACTTCTTGGAAGAAGAGTTATGACCAACCTAGACAGCATATTCAAAAGCAGAGACATTACTTTGCCGACTAAGGTTCATCTAGTCAAGGCTATGGTTTTTCCTGTGGTCATGTATGGATGTGAGAGTTGGACTGTGAAGAAGGCTGAGTGCTGAAGAATTGATGCATTTGAACTGTGGTGTTGGAGAAGACTCTTGAGAGTCCCTTGGACTGCAAGGAGATCCAAACAGTCCATTCTGAAGGAGATCAATCCTGGGATTTCTTTGGAAGGAATGAAGCTGAAGCTGAAACTCCAGTACTTTGGCCACCTCATGAGAAAAGTTGACTCATTGGAAAAGACTTTGATGCTGGGAAGGATTGGGGACAGGAGGAGAGGGGGATGACCGAGGCTGAGATGACTGGATGGCATCACTGACTCGATGGATGTGAGTGTGAGTGAACTGCTGGAGTTGGTGATGGACAGGGAGGCCTGGCGTGCTGCGATTCATGGGGTCACAAACAGTTGGACACAACTGAGGGACTGAACTGACCTGAACGGAAAAGTGTTTACTCTTTGATTTAATCAATTACTATGAACTTGGTTAAGGTAACATTTTAAGGAGTCAAAAAAGTCAAGGAGTGGAAAAATCTTTCTCTTTTTCTCCCCCTCCCATCCCTGTTGGAGCTGAGTATTTGGCTGGTGGAGCTGTATGTGATTAGGAAATTTGTTATATGGTGGGGAAGTTTTGAGTAAATATGTAAAATGACTGAAGGTAAAGTCAGGTTTCTCATGGAAAGGAAGAGGAGTTACACAATTGTGGGAGACAAAAGTAAACCATGTCTTCTTGAATTTGAATTGAAGATATCCAAAAGAAATCATGGCTTTAGATGGATCTATCAAGAGCTATACAGATGTAAATATGTAGATATACGTGTGTGCTTGCAGGGGTATGCATTTAGGACATATATTTTCTTCCTTTGTCAACTTGCAGAATTTAGAAGCAATGAAACCTCTGTAACAAAGTCCTAATGTATAGCATAAGGAACTATAGTCAAAATCCTGTAATAACATAATGGAAAAGGATATGAAAAGAATATGTATGTAATATATAGATGTATGTAATAAATATATATGTGTGTATAACTGAGTCACTATGCTGTACACCAGAAATTAACATAACATGATATATAAACCAAATGTCAATTTTTAAAAAAAGTAAGCCCTCTATAGCAATGATCACTGTTAGCATCTAGCTGTCTTGTTTTTAAATGATGTTCTCCCATTTGGCACAGTGATAAAGAATCTGCTTGCCAATACAGGAGACATGAGATGCAAGTCTGATTCCTGCAGTAGGAAATGGCAACATGATCTAGTGTTCTTGCCTGGAAAGTTCTATAGGCAAAGAAGCCTGGTGCACTACAGTCCATGGGGTTGGACATGAATGAGCTGGACATGAACTGGGTATGAATGAGCAAACACACACACACTCTACTAAAATAAACCAAGACTCTTGGAGAATCAGCTGTACCAGAACTAGAAAGGGAGAGTAGCAAAAGCTAAGGAATTACTCTCACAAAAATTACATTGAAAAGACATAAAAATGAGCTTGAGGAGGATGCTGCTGACCAAATTTGAGACCCTTTAAAGCATCAGAATAAAGTAAGATAGTAACAAAAGATGACTCTCTGAATAAAATAAGAATCTCTAAAGTCACACCAATATATATTTTAAAAGGAGTAAATATATAAACAAATGTTTAAAAGGAGAAGGGAAAGCTTTCCTTAATGGTGGAATACCAATGAATAAATATAACTTATGGCAAAATTAGGCAATTGCTATTTGGAAATGATCACAGCAATAATTGCTTCAGGCAAGTAAAAGTGAGTGCTAAACCAAGGAAGTAAAAATTTTACAAAGAAAAATATGTTTTTTCCTCACAAAATAGTTATCAATTACTTATTAGTTATTAAGTACAAAATAATTATTAACTTTATAGTGGAGAAACTTTATAGACACCATCTGCCTCTGGAGAGAAAAGTTAACATCATCAAGTACAGGACAAATTAGTGTCATGTGTCTCTTATGTGATACACTGAAAAGAATTCAGTAGCACCTCAGTGATTTTCCTGATAAAATGCATGATCTGAACATAACTGAGGAAACATCACTTCAACCTGAATGGAGGGACATTGTACAAAGTGGTTGACCTATACATTTTTAAAATGTGAAGATAACAAATGAGAAGGAAAGAGTGGAAAAAATTGAATAAAACTAAAGAGATATCTCATCCAGGTGCAACATGTGATGTTGAATTAGCTCTTGGCCCTAAGGGGAAAAAAAACAGATAAGTATGAATAAGCTCTGAATTTGATTGTTAATATATCTTTGTTAATTTCCTGATTTTATACTTCCATTGTTAATCAGGAAGGTGTCATTTTATGGAATAATCATTCAATTATGAAGGGATAATGGAGAATCATTTTAGCAAGTGACCCTCAAATGGTTCAGGGAAACATTAGGTATAAATACAGATAAGAAGCTTTCCAGATGGCACTAGTTGTAAAGAATCTGCCTGCCAATGCAGGAGACGTTAAAGGTGTGGGTTTGATCCCTGGGTCAGGAAGAACCCTGGAGGAGGGCATGGCAACCCACTCCAGTATTCTTGTCTGCAGAATCCTACAGACAGGGGAGCCTGGCAGGCTATAGTCCATAGGGTCACAAAGAGTCAGACATGACTGAGCAACTTAGCACATATACACCTAAATATAGATGGGAAAATTATAAGATAAAATGTGATAAAAATCTTACAATTGAGAAATCTAATTAAATGATATGTAGAAATTCTTTTCCTATTCTAATGCTTTTTTTAAAAAAAAATAGAGTTTCTGAATCAGTTTTAGGTTCACAGCAAAACTGGGCAGAAAGTACAGAGAATTTCCATATACTCCCTGCCACACAGAGGGCAGAACCTTCAATATCAACATCACTCATCAGAGGGGTGAATTTTTTACAATGATGAATCTATATAGACATATTGGTATCATTCAAAATCCAGATTTTACGCTGAATTTACCTTATGTTACATTTGCTTTTGGTGGTGTTTTCCATGAGTTTTGACCAATGCATGACAGGTATTTGACATGACTGAGTGACTAACACACACATAGACACATGACATGTATCTATCATAATACTCTCATAAAGAATAGATTCATTGATCTAAAATTTTTCTCTTCTTTCTCTATACATGCCATCATTCCTCCAAGTTTCTGGCAATCATTTTTGCTGTCTTCACAGTTTTGTTTTATTTTTTCCCTCACAGTGTCATATAATTGGAATCATATAGTTTGCAGCCTTTTCAAATTTACACTTAGTTATATGCATTTAAGTTTCCTCCATGATTTTCATGGCTTGATAGATCATTTCTTTTTAGAATAATACTCCATTGTCTGAATATGCCATAACTTGCTCATCATTCATATATTGAAAAACATCATGATTTCCTCCAAGTTTTGGTGATTTTGAATAAAGCCACTATGAACATTTGTATGCTGTTTTTGTACAAACACAAATTTTCAACTCCTGAGGTAAATACCAAAGATCTTGATATGATAAGAGTATGGTACTGGCACAAAGACAGAAATATAGATGAATGGAACAAAATAGAAAGCCCAGAGATAAATCCACACACCTATGGACACCTTATCTTTGATAAAGGAGGCAAAAATATACAATGGAGTAAAGACAATCTCTTTAACAAGTGGTACTGGGAAAATTGGTCAACAACTTGTAAAAGAATGAAACTAGATCACTATCTAACACCACACACTAAAATAAACTCAAAATGGATTAAAAATCTAAATGTAAGACCAGAAACTATAAAACTCCTAGAGGAGAACATAGGCAAAACACTCTCCGACATAAATCACAGTAAGATCCTCTATGATCCACCCCCCAGAATACTGGAGATTAAAGCAAAAATAAACAAATGGGATCTAATCAAAATTAAAAGCTTCTGCACAACAAAGGAAACTACAAGCAAAGTGAAAAGACAGCCTTCTGATTGGGAGAAAATAATAGCAAATGAAGCAAATGAAAAACAACTAATCTCCAAAATATACAAGCAACTTATGCAGCTCAATTCCAGAAAAATAAATGACCCAATCAAAAAATGGGCCAAAGACCTAAATAGACATTTCTCCAAAGAAGACATACGGATGGCTAACAAACACATGAAAAGATGCTCAACATCACTCATTATCAGAGAAATGCAAATCAAAACCACAATGAGGTACCACTTCACACCAGTCAGAATGGCTGCGATCCAGAAGTCTGCAAGCAATAAATGCTGGAGAGGGTGTGGAGAAAAGGGAACCCTTTTACATTGTTGGTGGGAATGCAAACTAGTACAGCCACTATGGAGAACAGTGTGGAGATTCCTTAAAAAATTGCAAATAGAATTGCCTTATGACCCAGCAATCCCACTGCTGGGCATACACACCGAGGAAACCAGAATAGAAAGAGACACATGTACCCCAATGTTCATCGCAGCACTGTTTATAATAGCCAGAACATGGAAACAACCTAGATGTCCATCAGCAGATGAATGGATAAGAAAGCTGTGGTACATATACACAATGGAGTATTACTCAGCCATTAAAAAGAATACATTTGAATCAGTTCTAAGGAGATGGATGGAACTGGAGCCGATTATACAGAGTGAAGTAAGCCAGAAAGAAAAACACCAATACAGTATACTAACGCATATATATGGAATTTAGAAAGATGGGGATGATGACCCTGTATGCGAGACAACAAAAGAGACTCAGATCTATAGAGTGAACTTTTGGACTCGGGGAGAGAGAGAGGGAGAGGGTGGGATGAGATGGGAGAATGGCATTGAAACATGTATACTATCATGTAAGAAACGAATCGCCAGTTGATGTCCAATGCAGGATGCAGGATGCTTGGGACTGGTGCAAGGAGAGGACCCAGAGAGATGGTATGGGGTGGGAGGTGGGAGGGGATTCATGTTTGGGAACGCATGTACACTCGTGGTGAATTCATGTCAATGTTTGGCAAAACCAATACAGTAATGTAAAGTAAACTAAAGTTAAAATAAAAATTTAAAAATAAAATAAAAAAAATAAATATTGTGACTGAAAATATTGAAAAAAAAAAACTGGGAAACTGTCTCCAAAGTGGCTGTTTCTTATGCCCTTTTAATAAATTTTATTTCTAAATAAAAAGTTAAAACCCCAAACAAAAGGAGGTAAGTAGGCAAATAAGTTATTAAAATGTGATCAGTGTCATGAGGTAAAGACAAAAAAACACACGACAGTGGGTATCTACTAAAGAGGAGTGTGAAATAAAACAGGAAGAAGTAGCAGTGATGCTGAGTTCTGAGATAGGAGGAGTTTAGTCTTGCAAAGGGTGGAGGAGTCACAGAGAGAGAGCCTAGTGTATGCCAAGAACCCGAGGAAAGAGAGAGTTTAGCATATTAGAGGAAGTGGAAGAAGATTTAGTGTAGCCAGAACCTGAACAAAACTGAAATTGGAGAAAAAAAGGAAAGTAATGAATCGAGCACAATTAATGGAGATATGTAGCAAACAGTGCAGTAGACAGAACCTGGAACTTTCTTCAGTGCCAGCTTTATTTAGCTTCTCCCTATTCCCCAGCTTACTTCTTCCATTGTTGTTGTTGCTGTTCAGTCACTAACTCACGTCTGAACTATAGTCCCTCATGCTCTTCTGTTCAAGGGCTTTCCTAGGTAAAACTACTGGAGTGGGTTGCCATTTCTTTCTTCAGGGAATCTTCCTGACCCAGGGATCAAACCTGGGCCTCCTGAATCATAGGCAGGTTCTTTACCACTAAGCCACTTTGTCTTCTAAATATCTCCCTAATAAACCATTTACACATGAATCCTTGGCTCAAAGTAAGATTTTGGGAGACTAACAAGTTAAACTCCAAGTCTTCTGCCTAAAAATAGACAACAGTGATGCCATGTGGTTTTTGAGGTATCATTATTAAGTGCCAGAAAACATTACATGATGAATAAATCATAGACTTCTTAATGTGAAGTCCATTATAAGCTAGCTAAAAGACACAGTCATACAGTTTTACAACTGAGAGATGCACCTTTGAAATCATGTAACGCAAGCCTTTCATTTTACCAATAAACTGAGGCTTAAGCAATGTGGGAATACCTATCAAAAGCTTGTCAGAAAGGTCACATTTTATGACCCTCTAATCTCTTTTTTACAGAATATAGCCTAAGTAAGTAGTCATAAACTCAATGATTTATGTATAGAGATTTCCATCTGACTATTATATATAATAATAAAAAAATTGGAAGCCATCTAAATGTCCAAAATATGAGAAAGGATAAATACATTACATAATATGTGTTGGCATATTTATTCATATAATAAAAATGGGACTCNACTCTAAAAGAATATTTGAGAGATGTGAAAAGGCTCACAAGTTTAAGTGGAAGGAAAGGGTATAAAAAGGCATGTTCATTAGAAGGAAAGAATGGAAGGAATATATCAAAATATTAATAGCAGTTACCTCTGGGTAAGTGATTTATATTTTCTTTTTATACCATTATTCATTTTCAAAATTTTCCAGAATAAGCATATATTACTTTTATCAGCATTTATTTAAAAAAAAAAAAGGAATATAAATTTAGTCTTACAGAATTCAAATGACATGTTCCAAGGTCGGACATATCACTGCAGGGCTGAAGATCCAAGAACCTTGATTCTTAGTCTTGATCTCTACTCTCTGAAAATATATTATCGTCATTATTATTTTTAATGCATCAGAGAAGTTCCAAAGTGAATTATTTGGTTCACTGATGTCTAGTAACTTCGTTTTGGAAAAGGAATAGTTCTTTTCTTTACTAAATCATAGTTTCAAGAGCCTATGTTACTTCAGTTCAGTTCAGTCGCTCAGTCGTGTCCAACTCTTTGTGACCCCATGAATCACAGCACACCAGGCCTCCCTGTCCATCACCAACTCCTGGAGTTCACTCAAACTCATGTCCATCGAGTTGGTGATGCCATCCAGCCATCTCATCCTCTGTTGTCCCCTTTTCCTCCTGGCTCCAATCCCTCCCAGCATCAGAGTCTTTTCCAATGAGTCAACTCTTTGCATGAGGTGGCCACAGTACTGGAGTTTTCAGCTTTAGCATCAGTCTTTCCAAAGAAATCCCAGGGCTGATCTCCTTCAGAATGGACTGGTTGGATCTCCTTGCAGTCCAAGGGACTCTCAAGAGTCTTCTCCAACACCACAGTTCAAAAGCATCAATTCTTCAGTGCTCAGCTTTCTTCACAGTTACTTAAGTAAGTATATACCCATTGTTCCATAGAGATGGACAAGGAGGAAGGCTGTGGTTGTCTCTGACAAGGTGTTTTTCAGAGATATTTTCTGAGAAGGAGGTGAAAGTGAAAGTGAAGTCACTCAGTCGTGTCAGACTCTTCGCGACCCCATGGACTGCAGCCTACCAGGCTCCTCTGTCCATGGGGTTCTCCAGGCAAGGATACTGGAGTGGGTTGCCATGACCTTCTCCAGGGGATCTTCCCAACCCAGGGATAGAACCCAGGTCTCCTACATTGCAGGCAGATTCTTTACCATCTGAGCCGCCAGGAAAGCCCTGGTGAGGAGATAGATATGTTAAAACAAAGGTCAAGAAAGTGCCAGTTGCTCATTCCTGTCTGAATCTTTGCGATCCCATGGAACTCCTCTGTCCATGGAACTCTCCAGACAAGGAAACTGGAGTAGGTTGCCATGCCCTTCCCCAGGGGATCTTTCTGATCCAGGGATCAAACCTGGGTCTCCTGCATTGCAGGCAGATTCTTTACCATCTGAGCCACCAGCAAAGCACAGATCAAGAAGCTAATGGTAACAAATTAAATATTTTTGATTTATGTATTACAATCCTTTCAACCAAGTTTTCACCTAACATTTATGAATCTCAAAGTACAAATGAGAGCACACTAGCATATGTCTTAATATTTAAAAGTTATTAAATCAATACAATAAATATCACACCTTGACATATACACCTTCATATTGGAGAAATATTTTTGAAACATTGGATAGCTCATAATTTTGTTGTATAGAGCATATAATTTTTTTCCATAATTGCAAAATATTTTAATTTATAGATTTATAAGTTGTACTTAAGTGACATAACCATTTAATTATTTCATTTTAAAATTATCTTCTGATTTTCTGTTTGTAGACTCACTTAATTTCAGCACTTGCCCACTTACAAACTCTATCAAGTAAATTTTGGCACAAATATAATAAAAGAATGGGAAAAAAAATCATATTTTCATCATAAAATGTCATTAAAGTTTCATCAAGAAGATCAAGGAGTGCTGTCCTCTTTTATCAAAATGGGATGGTCCAGGCAAAATATCACAGGATGAAGTTTTTCCTGTGAATGACTACCTAAAAAGAATGACGTATTTTCTGTTTGTTTTTACACCTATTTTCACATGTCTATTGTTGAGTTTGAAAAAAATCATGCAGGTTATCATCGTTGAAAGGGATTTAGTCTGAAAATTCACTTAAACAATTGATTTCACCATCCTTAGAGTCTACAGCCAGTAATGCCTTTTGTATTCATTTTAAGGTTAAGCTAATTACTGTAAAATGTCTTCTACTGATAATTGTACTTTTCTTTGACTTTAAGAACAGAAAATATCAAATTGTGAATTTTAATTGTGTTCAAAGAAAGTTGAGAAACAGACCATAAATATGTGAGGCTTCCAGTCATTTTTTATGGTTTCTTGAAATCAGTTACAATACTTTAACCTACAACAACACTAAAAATTGTTGAATTGGTGATAATTTATTTCATTATTGTGTGATTTTTCTAAGAAACAGCATCATTTTGTTTTCTTATTGTATTATAAAATCTGTGTTAACACAGGTGAAGGTGAAGGTGAAGTTGCTCAGTCGTGTCCAACTCTTTGCTACCCTGTGGAGTATAACCCTCCAGGCTCCTCTGTCCATGGGATTTTTCCAGGCAAGAATACTGGAGTGGGTTGCCATTTCCTTCTCCAGGGGATCTTCCTGACCCAGGGATCAAACCCAGGCCTCCCGCATTGGAGGCAGACGCTTTAACCTCTGAGCCACCAGAGGTTAAATTATTCCCATGGGAATAATTTATGAGTAATGATTAAATAATAATAATAATAATAATTAAGAGTTTAAATAGCAAATAAGACAATAAATAGAAAAATGGTTCAACATATAGAAATAATATCACTAAGATCCCATAATGTATCAGATTTATACAGGGTGTAATGAATCCTTGTGGTAATTGCAAGGTAGTTTTAATTTAATTTTATTCTATTAAAAATAAGTGATCATTATTCTTTCAAAGATCTCTAGAAAAAGTAAAGTTCCTGTAATTTCTATTTTTACAAAGAGTTAAAGCTCATCAAAAAATAAAAATAAAAATTAGGATCAATAAATCTTAATGTTATTGAGGGTTAATAGAGACATGATTTCAACTGATTTGCAGCTGCAGAATAAGATATAGAGACTTTGCTGGAAAACATGAGAGTTGGTGTCTGTAACTCAAAACTGAATCTAACTTACACTGAAGAGTAAGAACTTTTTGAAAAATTTTAAAAACTATCTAACTTCCTTGAGCATTTTGAACTTGTCATACATATTTTTAAATCACGTTTAAAGAGTTTGAAATTATGCAATTTCTAGAATTTATCAATAGTGACATTTCAAATAAAATGTTACATCATTCTTAAAAATGGCACCCTAATTTGATTCCTTTTCTCTCCTCTCAGAAATATAAAAAAATTCTCCCTTAAAATTTAGAAGTGTTACTTCTCTATCTTCCTTATTAAAAGGTTTTCCTTTCATTTCCCACACATATTTAGTCTTAACTTTGTGTTTAAAAATCTTTATTAATGTTCTTTTTCTGCTTCCCC
>SJYQ01001296.1:439303-472710 GCA_006410935.1 Redunca redunca | reverse complement strand
ACAATATAATTATTAAAATTACATAATCCAGAGGCCATCACTATTAATATTTTAGAAAATTTCCTCCTGTCTTAAAAGATATTTCTCTATAAACAAATTATAGCATATATTTCAGTACAGACACACACAGACACACAGTGTTATTATGCTTCATCCCATAAAAACCATTGCTCTATGGTATCCATAAATTTATGTATCTATATATTTCCCTAGCCATCTTATACAAGAAATAATTTAAGATGGCTTAAACTTTCTTTTTAATGACTCTTACTCTTTTATTTAACCATTTCCATGTTGTTTGACTTTTCTAATATTGTGCTATTGTAAATAAAACAGCAAAATGTTTTGCATTTAAGATGTGAAAATACAACATAAAAATCTGCATAAAAAGTTCTAAGGCTGTATACATATTGAAAATTTATTTTTCCACTAATATTTAATTGTATCAGTCACTCCACCCATAATGGATGAAAACGTCAACTTTAATATATCCTTGACAGCACTGAATCATATGAAATTTGTTTGAAAAGAGTTTAACACCTAGTACCTAGTTCTTAGGAGAAGGCAATGGCAACCCACTCCAGTACTCTCGCCTGGAAAATCCCACGGATGGAGGTGCCTGGTGGGCTGCCGCCTGTGGGGTCGCAGGGAGTTGGACAAGACTGAAGTGACTTAGCAGCAGCATCAGCCAGCAGCACCTAGTTCTTGGTTTCTAATACCATTTTCCAACTAAGGCAACCAGGACTTCTTAGAAAAGAAACTGCTTCTAGGTGTGGGGTAGAAAATATACAAAGTGAAACTGGAGTGTTCTGTGTTTCGAGAAAATAAGGAAGTGCTCATAAAAGAAAGTGATGAAGGCTGTACATCAGAATGTCGGAACTTCCTTGGTGATCCAGTGGTTAAGACTTTGCCTTCCAGTGCAGAGGGTGTGGGTTCAATCCCTGATTGGGGAGCTAAGTTTCCACATGCCTCATGGCTGAAAAAACCAAGGCATAAAACAGAAGCAATATTGTAGTAAATTCAATGAAGACCTAAAAAACAACAAAATTGCACAGGAACCAACTAAAGAGCTCCCGATGGCTGAAGCTAAGACAGTTTGAACAATGAAATAAAGTAGTATTTAGATTAAAAGTCAAGCATAAAATAAATATCCATGACTCCAAACTGATATAATGACTGAAGGATGAGATGGTTGGATGGCATCACTGACTAAATGGACATGAGTTTGAGCAAACTCTGGGGGATAGTGAAGGACAGGGAAGCCTGACGTGCTGTAGTTCATGGAGATGCAAAGAGCTGAACATGACTGAGAGACTGAACAACAGATAAATAAAGGGAGGAAGTGGACAAAGCTCTCCAGGAGAAGAATTTCAAATAAGTGGTAACTCTGTCCTCAAGTAGGTGGAGCAGACCTCTCTTCTTAACCGTGGCTGCACACAGAGGCATCCATCTGAAGGGTGCAGTATGGAAGCAGGAAAGAGCGGTACTCAGAGTCATCATGGTAGGTTGTGTGAATGGCATGCCATCACTCGATATGATGTAATGCCATGGCACTTTACTTCTGTGGTCCTCTACAAAGGAAGTTATCCCAGTCTGTTCCTGAGAGGGGCATTGGACAAATCTAAATTGAGGGGTGTTCTCCAAAACACTTCACCAGCATCCCTTAAAACTATCTTTGTTATTTATTGTTCAGTTGCTAAGTTGTGACCACCCCTCTTTGTGACCCTATGGACTGTAGCTCACCAGAGTCCTCTGTCCATGGGGTTCCCCAGGCAAGAATTCTGGAGTGGGTTGTCATGCCCACCTCCAGGGGATCTTCCTGACCCAAGGGATTGAACCTGAATGTCTTCTGTCTTCTGCACTGGCAGATGGGTTCTTTACCACTAGCACCACCTGGGAAGACACATCCTTGTCTTACATTACTTCAAAACCCGAATATTGTGTGCTTCATCTGTGTTCTCCCTACATTCCATTCTTCAATAATTAGCCTAATATTTTAAAAGTATAAATTTGATCATGGAGTCTTAAGGATAATGTTTATCATCCTTATCAAAATAAAATATAATTCTTACCAAGATAAACTATACTTCTTACCAAAATAAAATCCAAAGTCTTTACTGTGGCCTACAGTTTCTTCGTGATCTAACTCCTGTGTCCAGTTCTCCCATCCCCACCTCTCTGGCCAGCTTGTGCTACTCCTGTGACACAACCTCCTACTGAATCCTCAAAACCCTTCCCTGTTTTCCCCACAGTTGACTTCTCACTCTTTAGTTCTTACTTCTCTTGTCTCCCTTCCTGTTCCTTGATGATCTTATCTTGGTGGGCTCATCCCTCTTCTGTTAGTTGCTCTTATGCTCCATAGGGTTGATTGCAATTCTCTTTCCTTCCTAGGGAACCAAAATCTGCCACCCCAAGTATGCTCCAAGCATAAAGGTTATTTTGAGCTGAAGGCAAAAGAGAAGAAACAGACACAAGAAACTGCCCTCTTCTTATACCTCAAAGCAGGACTTAGTTTGGTAAGGTGTCTCTTTCCTGTACCCGGAAGGAAAAAACTCTTCAGGACTCCCAACGCTTATCAGCCCAGAGCACAAAAAGAACACCTAACAATAATCTTCACTAAAATAGCCCTTATCTTTCATTACTTTCCCACATGTGTTAAGCTTCTCATGGTCTGCTATGTCAAAAAGCCTAAACCCCTCTTCCTTTGTCTTGTCACTTCTCCACAAATTTATTGTCTTTGTTAAAATGCTGTATAAAGCCCCGATTCTAACTATGGCTTTGAGTTATTCATCCCCGAGCTCTCCCACATGCACACGTGATGCATGTGTTAACTAATGCTGTTTTTCTCCTGTTCATTCATCTTTTAAAAATCTAATCTGCAGAGCTACAGCAAAACAACCCTAAGACAGGTAAAGGAGAACAAGTTAAACTTTTCCTTGCCTATACACTCTCTCTCCTCCTTTTCCTCCAGACTCGCTGAATACCCCGCCTCCCAGTGGTCCATGAGGGTAGGGACTTTGTTTGTCCATCACTGTATTTTTAGCACATCTTACATAGTGTATGCTCAATACTTTTTATTGTATCAATGTTAAATGAATTGAACAATTGGCATATCTTGGTACTGGAACATATTTTATTTATGTTTAAAAAAATTTTTTTTCTCTCTTTGCCCGGAACGTGTGGCATGTGAGATTTTAGTTCCCTAACCAGGGATAGAACCCAAACCCCTTGCATTCGGAGCTCAGAATCTTAACCACTGAACCATCAGGGAAGTCTCTAGGAGTACACTGTAGATCATTAGAACTAAAACATTAGAGCACATTTTTATTGTCATTTTAATACATGTACTCTTCCAAATGAATTTATAAATTTGTTTTTTCAAGTTAAGAATATCAAATTCTGATAAGAAATATATTATAGTTGTCTTTCTAGATTACTTTGGGGATAATTGATATGTTTACAATGTCAAGCTCTTCCATTCAGGCACATGATATATTTTTTTCTTGAATATTTTTGACCCAGGTTGATTCCATGGATTGGAACTTGTAGATGTGGAAGGCTGACTGTATATGGCATTTTGTTTACCCATTTATCTGTTAATGGCCACTTATTGGCCTTTTTGAAAAATTGACCTACAAGTACCAATTTGACTACTTCTTTCAATTATTTTGGGTGTGTACCTAAGAGTGTAATTATCTGATCATATAATCATTATATTTACTTTTACATACATTTTTGGCTAGTTGAATTGCAATCCCTTTGCGGAGGAAATGTGTATAGTTCTTTGAGGNTGATATTAATTCTTTCTTTATGGCAGTAAATCAAACTTTCCCCTTTTTTTAAATTAATTTTTAATATCATGAATGCATTATATGCAAATCTGGCTCATACAATTTCTGCTATTTGAAATGTATTAAACTTATTTTTCACTTCTAATCTTTTCTATGATCAATTTTATGTTTCATGAATTTTAGAGAAGATATAGCCTAAATTTCAAATTCTCTTGTTTTTTGTTTTATTTATTCATTTAAAAATTGTATTCCTATTTTTGTATCCTTATTAAGTTTTTACCTGCCTGATCTATCACACCCTGACACTTGTTATTCAGTTACATCTATTTGTATTCATTTCTTTTAGTATATTTCTAAAGGTAAGTGGATACAAGGTTACTCAACACATAAAGACTCATTATAGTTACTTTTTCATTGTAAATTATATTTATCAGGATAAAATTACCATCTTTGTGCTCTTTAATGCTTTTTTATTTGCTTGAACTTTGTGTAAAGTAAATTGATATCTTGGCTTTATTTGCTACTGCTTGATATACTTTGTCTCTCGTTTCACTCTCAATCTTTTCCACCATATTTTAAAAATGCTTTTTATAGACAGCATGTTTAATACTCTATTAGAGAGTCCCTCCTGTTTGAAAAAAGATTTTGATTTAGTTTCAATCATCATCATAATTGATAGTATCTGATCTTCTGTTTTTTTTTGCTCTCTGTTCTTAAACTTTTCTTTTGTTTCTTTATTAAATAACTTTGTTTTTATCTTTTACATCATTTGAAGTATGCTGCTGCTGCTGCTAAGTCGCTTCAGTCGTGTCCGACTCTGTGCGACCCCATAGACGGCAGCCCACCAGGCTCCCCTGTCCCTGGGATTCTCCAGGCAAGAACACTGGAGTGGGTTGCCATTTCCTTCTCCAATGCATGAAAGTGAAAAGGGAAAGTGAAGTCGCTCAGCCGTGTCCGACTCTTGGCCACACCATGGACTGCAGCCTAGCAGGCTCCTCCGTCCATGGGATTTTCCAGGCAAGAGTACTGGAGTGGGGTGCCATTGCACATATATATTTATAGATCTATCTATCTAACTATATCTCAACCAATTCTAAATAACAGAGCCCTTCAATCTTTTTCCTCATATACTGAAATGCCATGCTTGACACAGGGATCAAACCCAAGTCTCTTAAGTCTCTTGCATTGAAGGTCAGGTTCTTCACCACTAGCACTACCTGGGAAGCCCTCATATAAAGCAGTTTTTATCAAGCATGTGGTCTTGGGCTCCCCTGCTGGCTCAGACTGTAAAGCCAGTATCTCCCGTAATGCAGGAGACAGGGGTTTGATCCCCTGGTTGGGAAGATCCCCTGGAGAAGGAAATGGCAACCCACTCCAGTATTCTTGTATGACTTTCCCTATGTGGTCTTGGTTTTACAGATTTTTGAGAACGTTCCCTGAAAACTTGTCTTTGTGTGAGATATATTTATCATTCTTTGGCATGTTAGAAATTAAAAGTGAGAATTTAAAATATTTATTAACTCATTTAAAATAGAATAATAAACTCATTAAATCTTACAAATAATGTATTTTTATGGAAACTATTTGTATTTTCTGAAAAATAAAGTTCACCGAGGAGAGTTGCATTGCTTTATATTATTACAAATCTCTTTAGTAAATGTTAAATAAAAAGATAGTCAAATTCTCATACCTGCTTCTTTTAATTTACTTTTGTGGCATTATGTTGTTTTGATTGAAGCGTGAAGAAAAATACAGCAACACAGTTATGTAATTGGAGAATAATGGGATATTTTAAAAGTCTTTTTGGATAGTTATGAAAAACTTTCTTTGATATTACACCAAAACTTGGCAAATGTTAGTTTCTTAAAGATGAGCTGCAATGTAAATGCTGAAACCATATCAATGAACTCTTTTGTCCTCTGTTACATTAAAATCCACTGACTTACTTTGGACTTCAAATGGATCTTTTATAACATCATGCATTGGTTATTTGGGTTTCACAGGTGGCTCAGACTTGAAAGAATCTGCCTGCAGTGCGGGAGACTTGGGTATGATCCCTAAGTTGGGAAGATCTCCCCAAGAAGGGAATGGCAATCCACTCCAATATCCTGCCCTGGAGAATCCCTGTGGACAGAGGAGCCTGGCAGGCCACAGTCCAAAGGGTCGCAAAGAGTTGGACATGACTGAGCCACTTTTACTTCAATTTCTTTGGTCATTTTAGAAGATATATTAAGTCTCTGAGTTCTATAGACTTTCCAAATACCCACACATTTCATTAAACCATATTTTAAAAATCACATTAGTTAATATCACCCTGTCTCATCAGAAAAAGACTTTATGTATTAGAAAACTGTAAAGACCCATGTGTGGCAGATACAAATGAAAAAAAAAAATCTCATTTCCTTTTGAAAGCCTCAGTTTTGTCATTGGCAACACTTGCTATCAGTTGTCCTTGAAGTGACAGGTTCGCTTTGTTCATTTTTGGGAAAAAGCATGTCACGCGTCCGCTTGTAAATAACTGTCATTTGCCAGTTGTTCACTCAGTAAAGATGTAATCCCTTAAGAGAAGTGGCAGTTCCTGTTAAGAGCTCACCTGGAGCAACCGCTGGACTCTGCAGGTAGCATAGGGCTTCATGTCTGTCTCCTGTGCCATAATGAATTACCCCTAAATTTATCAGCGTAATGCAAAAATAAACATTTATTTTATCTTGCAGAGTTTCTGTGGGGCAGGAATTTGGAGTCAGCGTAGCTGGGTGATTCTGGCTCAGGGTTTCTCATGAAATCGTAACCACCATGCTGGCTGTCGGCTGAAGGCTTGATCGGGGCTAAGATCCACTTCCAGAGGGCTCCTCACACGCTCGGCACATTCATACTTGTTGACATGACAGTAGACAGACCTCAGTTCCTCTCCGTGGGGCCCTTGCCACTGAGCCACCTGGGAAGATGCAAGATAAGATCCGTTATCTTCTACATATCATTTTATCTTTTATCATTTTAGTCTGTTCCTCCCATTCTTTTCAGTCTGAGGATGGTTCTCTAGCTTTTTTGCTCTTTACTCTCTCCTCCTGCACCACCAACTTTGTCACTTACTCTGTCCAATGGGGATTTTTACTCTTCTTACAGTTGTCGTTGTTTTTCCGCTTCAGTTACTCCTTCGCTCTCCTCTTTATTATCTGTTTTAGCTCTCCTTTGTGGAAACACAGTGATCTCTGTTCTCTGATATGCTGAACTAATAGGGTATGCACAGAACATGACATCCAATCTGTACTGCTGGGCCCTTCTGTCTCTCCCCAGCAAGCTGTCCTTGCAGGAACTCCCCTACACTGGAGCGTGCGGCAGGTGCGGTCATACTCTAAAGACACCGAGAAAATGCACCTGCAGCCTTGCCCACTGAGGAGTTTGACAATGATCCATCTCTTTGAATAAGACAATGGGAAAAGTAAGACATCACATCCCCAAGTGGCTCAGTGGTAAAGAATGAGTCTGCTAATGCAGGAGACACAGGAGATGTGGGTTCGATCCCTGGGCCAGGAAGATGCCCTGGAGGAGGGCATGGCAACCCACTCCAATATTCTTGCCTGAGAATCCCATGGACAGAGGAGCCTGGCAGGCTGTAATCTGTGGGGTCACGACTGAAGCGACTTGTCACACATGCATAGAGGTGTTGTGAGATTTTATGTTTCTTTATAGAGGTTTCTTGGCATGACTGCATGCCAAGTCACTTCAGTCGTGTCCCACTCTTTGCAACCCCGTGGGCTGTAACCTGCCAGGCTCCTCTGTCCATGAGATTTCCCAGGCACAAGTACTGGCACGGGTTGCCATGCCGTCCTCCAGGAAGACTTCTTTATATGATTCTTTATCAAGAAAGCCCTTGCACATGTCATGATAGAGATGTCCTGAGGATACTGGAAGAATGCATTCAAATATTAACTGTAGATATCACTGGGCAGTGGGATTTTGAGTAAATTTAACTCTTTTTTATGTGTTTTGTATTTTTCACAATTTTCTGAAAGTTAGTGGATTAATATTTTTTATTATACAAGTAATACACATGAAAAATGTTGGTTGTTTAAAAATCCAAACAATTTAGAAGACATAGAATCCTTTGTTTTCAACCCCTTCCCTAATACTTTTGCCCTTGGCCACCATTATCCAGTTTGGTGTGAATCTTTTTTGTCCTTTTTCAGTATATTTATATTCTTATATGAATAGATGTATGTTTGGAATAAACATCTTCTCATATATGTGTTTCTGAACCTTGATTTTTTTCCCCCTTTGTTGATATGTCTTGGAAAGCTGTCCGTGTGAGTATATGTACATCTCCTTCTTTTTACAAGCTATGTTGTACATCATAATACAGGTACATCATAATTTGGTTAACCACTTCCATGTTAATGAGTAGTTAGTTTTTTGCTTTATTAACAAGCCAGTGCAATAGACATCTTTGTGTATGAATTATTTTGCCAAGGTACATATATTTTTCTAAGATAAATAACTAAAATAGAAATGGTGGATAAAAGAACATTTTAACAGATGCAAATGGTACAGTCTTGAATTTGGGTATGCAATAACGAACCTCTAAGCTCCCATTTCAGTTCCTGGCAGAAAACCTGAATGTTCCTAAGAGTGATAGTACGCACAATGGAAACAAAATCTGGAGGAATGCGTAGCAATTTCTATAATGGTTATGTTGTCTACACCTGCTGAAGGATGAAGGCAGCTGCTATGGATGAATTTGCTGTTTTCTCTCAGCACCTGGTGTCTGCAAAGACCCAGACCAGCACTTATACCCTGATGGAGGGGGTGTGGTGCTGAACTACGGGGTCTTCCCAACCACCGTGCTGTTAGACATTTTGTTATTATTGGGCAATTGCCCCAGGGAGATTAAGAGTGTGGAAGTCAGAAAGATGGAGGAGAAGGAAGGGAGGGATCATCAGAGAACCAGAGGGGTTCATATTTATAGTGTTTTTCCAAAATGGAACATAGGATAGAAAACAGCAAACAACAATAATCATTACTTTGGATATTCAGCATAGTAGGCTTATCCATTAGAGACAAGACAATGCTTGGCAAAGAGTTTTGCTTCTTTTCCTTCTTCAAGTGAGTGATAGAGCAGGTGATAATAGTCACTGATTTTTTTTTAGTAGTGAAGACTATTCAGCTTAATAATTTGCCTTCTTCACCTATATTCCAGCCGGCCAGAAACACAGCCCAGGGTCTCTTCGCCCCTTTGCGCTTTTAGTTCTTTCTCTTTTCAGAGTGTCCTTGACTCTATAATCAGATGAGGTCAGCAAATGTTCTAGGCTTACGCTGAATTTCCCTGTCACCTTGAATCCACCCATGTTCATCTTTCTGTGGATGGCATTTTGTCTGTCTCTTTCCTACTGTGATTACACTCTTTCTTAAAGTAAGTTATTGAATTCTTATCTTTTTAAATCTTTATTCGATTTGTTATAATATTACTTCTGTTTTGTGAGATGTGGGATCTCAGTTCCCTGGCCAGGAACCCAGCCCACACCCTCTGCATTGGAAGGCGAAGTCTTAACCACTGAACCACCAGGGAAGTCCTTGAATTCTTAATATATATAATACCCACATGTCGTCCAAAACCCCCAAAGCACAAAAACGTGTCGAATGAAAAGTTTATTATCTTCTTACTGCTTATCAAAAGTCTCTCTCTCTCTCTCTAGTTTTTACTCACATTGCACTGTGTATACTGTTCTTCACTTTAGTTATTTCCTTTATTTTTATGTACTTATTTTATAGTATCCTAGTGTATTGATTTCCTAATGGGCAGATACCAGGACATCCTGTTGAACCTCAAGTTTAGCTGGCTTGAGGGAAGACCACCTCTCTAACAGACATACTTGTAGGCCACTCAAAGTAGATTTTATTTTTTTAACTTTCTACTTTATATTGGAGAATAGTTGGTTAACAGTGTTGTGATAGTTTCAGGTGCACAGCAGAGAAACTCAGCCACACATATACATGGATCCATTCTCCCCCAAACTCCCCTCCCATCCAGGCTGCCACGTAACAGAGCAGAGTCCCTGTGCTACACAGTAGGACACTGTTGGTTCTCCACTTTAAATATAGCAGTGTGTTCCTGTCTATCCCAAACTCCCTAACTACACCATCCTTCCCCCTGGCAACCATAAGTTAATTTCTCTAAGTCTGTGAGTCTGTTTCTGTTTTGTAAGTAAGTTAATTTGTATCATTTCTTTTTAGAATCCACATAGAAGGGATGTCATGCAATTTCAGATGGGCCACGGACTCTATACTGTGCACTTGTCTGTTCCCAGCATTCTTACTACATTTGCTGAAGTTCTGTTCAGTCTGGTGTTAAAAAGAAGGCATAGACAGATGTAAATTTTATTTTTGTTCTATGGATTAAATTAGAAACACCGATGGCATTAGAAAACAATGAAATAAAATAGTAGCTGTAGGGAGCATCTGCTCCACAGGGAGGGTTTCCCTGGGGACCAATTTCAAGTGAAGGCATTCATTTCAGGGTTTGATTTTTAGCCGGGTGGTTCCCCGACACTTTCTAAAAACAAGGTACAGGGCATTCAGCAAGTCTGCTGAGTTAATGATTGAAAGCCATAAAATAGATCAAGTTGTCTGGAAGGACTCTCAACAACCAAACTTGAGGTGTTCACGTGCAAATTGGGCTTCTCAGGTGGTGTTAGAGGTAAAGAATCTGCCTACCAATGCAGGAGATGCAAGAGACATGGGTTGGATCCCTGGGTGAGGAAGATCCTTTGGAGGAGGAAATGGTAATCCACTCTAGTATTCTTGCCTGGGAAATCACATGGACAGGGGAGACTGGGGGGCTACAGTCCATGGGGTCACAAAGAGTCAAGAACAACTGAGCAACTGAAAGTGAAAGTAAAAGTCGCTCAGTTGTCTCAGACTCTTTGCAGCCCCATGGACTATACAGTCCGTGAAATTCTCCAGGCCAGAATACTGAAGTGGGTAGCCTTTCCCTTCTCCAGGGGATCTTCCCAACCCAGGGATTGAACCTTGGTTTTCCACATTGCAGGTGAATTCTTTACCAGCTGAGCCACAAGGGAAGCCCAAGTATACTGGAGTGGGGAGCCTATCCCTTCTCCAGCAGATCTTCCTGACCCAGGAATCAAACTGGAATCTCCTGCACTGCAGGCAGATTCTTTACCAACTGAGCTATCAGGGACTGAGTTATCAGGGACTGAGCGACTAAGCAGACATGCAAATCAGAAGGGAAATGTTCACTTATGAAAATTTGGAAGCAGGAAAAGTTCAACCTATGCTCTGATAAGATTTTGAATAAAATCCTGGAATATACTAGCTTAAAAGACTTTGTGTTTTTTGTTGTTGTTTTGTTTTTTAAAGTGAAATTTTCTTATTTAATCCATTTGAAGTAGATACCTTCCCTTTATTATTCCAAATTCTTTTAAAAAAGAACATTTGTGTACTTAGCTGTGTCAGGTCTTAGTTGCATCATGCAGGATCACGTTCAGTCACGTGGGTTCTTTCCTTATGGCAGGCAGAGGCCCATGGCATGTGGGATCTTAGTTCACCAGGAATTGAACCCACATCCCAAGCATTGCAAAGCAGATTCTTAACCCCTAGACCACCAGGGAGGTCCCAAGCTAATGAGACTTTGGAGGACTTCCATCTTAAAGTGTGTAGCCAGGAAAACTGAGTCCAGAATAGGAATGGGACGTGCCCAGGGTCGCCTGCTGACGTATGTAAATCTGTTCTCCAATCTGCATGGTTGCCTGAGCACTAAACAAAATGTGGTTACCACCTGCATCTCTCTTTTTCTCTCTCCTTTGGATAAAATCTATTTGGCTTTTTGGAATATAAACACTTTCAAACAGGGTTTTAAAATTGTACTTTTGGAGTTAACCCATACAAGAAAGAAGATTTTTGTTGTAGTTCAGTTGATAAGCCGTGTCTGACTCTTAGTGACCCCATGGACTGCAGCATGCTAGGCTTCCTTCCTTGTCCTTCACTATCTCCTGGAGTTTACTCACATTCATGTCCATTGAGTCAGTGATGCTATCTAACCATCTCATTCTCTGTCACCTCCTTCTCCTGTTGTCTTCAATCTTTACCAGCATCAGGGTCTTTTCCAATGAATCGGCTCTTCACATCAGGTGGCCAAAGTATTGGAGCTTCAGCGTCAGTCCTTCCAATGAATATTCAAGGGTGATTTCCTTTAGGATTGACTGGTTTGATCTCCTTTCAGTCCAACAGATTCTCAAGAGTCGTCTCCAGCACCACAATTTGAAAGCATCAGTTCTTCGGTGCTCAGTTTTCTTTATGGTCCAACTTTCACATCTGTACATGACTACTGGAAAAACCATAGTTTTGACTATAATGATTACATTTCTTTAAATCTATAACTTGGCTTCTCTTCAACCACATTCACCCACCCCCTGACAAAGGAACACTGCATCTACCATTTATGAGCATTGCTTCTCTCCTGCATTTAAAATACCAAATCTAAAATAAACCCCAAAGTCTTAGTTGAGGTTGAGTTTATGCAACTCACACATCTGAAGCTCAGCATCACTGTGAAACTTACACATTCTTTCCTCACTGGTGGAAATTCACATGCATTTGGACTAACAGATTCCAGGTCTGTGTCTCTTAACTGGGGCATTTTGTCATTAAATATTCATAACTTCATCTTTATTCATGTCAGCTAAGCTTTTTATTGCCCTGCCATTGCTTTTATTAACAGCAAAGTGGATGTGTTTATTTACACTTAGACAGGAAATGAACCGAAGTTGCCTGGTGGTATGGGTCTCACTCAAGTCATCCACTGTACTTATCTTAATTAGACTTAATGCCGATCTGAAGCTTGGTTTTCTTCCTTGCAGAAGTAATTTCTGGAAAGGGCACAAATAGAATTCAGTGATTATAGAAAGAAGATGAAGCTCAATTTGTGGTACTTATAGTTTATTAACTTTTTTTAAAGAAAATGACACATATATGTGTGACTGACACATATATGATATGCTGTAGTCATGAACTGCAGTTCATAAAATGACTTCACTCAGTAGCATTTATGATAAAGAGAAAGTAATCATTCTAATAATGAAATAACCATGACTTCCTCTATGTTAATTTAAAGTGTAGTTTCAGTTCAGTTCAGTTCAGTTGCTCAGTTGTGTCCAACTCCTTGCAACCCCATGGACTGTAGCACACCAGGCCTCCCTGTCCATCACCAACTCCCGTAGTTTACCCAAACTCATGTCCATTGAGTCAGTGATGCCGTCCAACCATCTCATCCTCTGTTGGCCCCTTCTCCCACCTTCAATCTTTCCCAGCATCCGAGTCTTTTCAAATGAGTCAGTTCTTCCCACCAGGTGGCCAAAGCATTGGAGTTTCAGTGTCAACATCAGTCCTTACAATTAACACTCAGGACTGATCTCATTTAGGATGGACTGGTTGGATCTCCTTGCAGTCCAAGGGACTCTCAAAAGTCTTCTCCAACATCACAGTTCAAAAGCATCAATTCTTCGGCACTCAGCTTTCCTTATGGTCTAATAAATATAGTCCATAAATGACTACTGGAAAAACCATAGCCTTGACTAGATGGACATTACTTTGGCAAAGTAATGTCTCTGCTTTTTAATATGCTGTCTAGGTTGGTCATAACTTTCTTCCAAGGAGTTTATAGAACTGAAAATAAATGATGCCAGGCTCCTCTGTCCATGGAATTCTCCAGGCAAGAAAACTGGAGTGGGTAGCCATTTACTTCTCTAGGCGATGTTCCTGACCCAGGGATCAAATCCAGATCTCCCACGTGGCAGGCAGATTCTTCACCATCTGAGCCACCAGGGAGGCCCCGAATAAATGACTACAGTGAATAAAAGGAGAACATTAAAACTGATATTTTTAAATGCAGCAAGACACTAGTACCTGGTCTGGAAACAACACCACATAGAAATTAAAGGTGATACTTATTTCTTAAATGAATTTTCTGATTTTAAGCCTTCCTTTTGTACACCACGAAAGGAAGTCATCTAAGAATTCAAATGCTGTAATCAAAATAAACTGAAACTCGTTAATAAGCCAAGTAAGGATTCTGAATCAAGATTGGCAGGAGAAATATCAATAACCTCAGAGATGCAGATGACACCACCCTTATGGCAAAAAGTGAAGAGGAACTAAAGAGCTTCTTGATGAAAGTGAAAGAGGACAGTGAAAAAGCTGGCTTAAAACTCAACATTCAAAAAATAAAGATCAAGACATCCGGTCCCATCACTTCATGGCAAATAGATGGGGAAACAAGGGGAAACAGTGACACTTTCTTTTTGTGCACTCCAAAATCATTGCAGATGGTGACTGCAGCCATGAAATTAAAAGATGCTTGCTCCTTGGAAGAAAAGTTATGACCAAACTAGACAGCATAGTAAAAACCAGAGACATTACTATGCCAACAAAGGTCCATCTAGTCAAAGCTATGGTTTTTTCAGTAGTCATGTATGGATGTGAGAGCTGGACCACAAAAAGGCTGAACGCTGAAGAACTGATGCTTTTGAACTGTGGTGTTGGAGAAGACTTGAAAGTCCCTTGGACTGCAAGGAGATCAAACCAGTCAATCTTAAAGGAAATCAGTCCTGAATATTCGTTGGAAGGGCTGATGCTGAAACTGAAGCTTCAATGCTTTGGCCATCTGATGTGAAGAACTGACTCCCTGGAAAAGACCCTGATGCTGGGAAAGATTGAAGGTGGGAGGAGAAGGGGACGACAGAGGATGAGATGGTTGGATGGCATCACTGACTCAGTGAACATGAGTTTGAGCAAGCTCCGGGAGTTGGTGATGGACAAGGAAGCCTGGTGTGCTGCAGTCCGTGGGGTCACAAAGAGTCAGACATGATTGAGCTGCTGAACTGAACTGAAGGATTCTGAGCTATGAAGACAGCATTTTTATCTTTACCTTTAAAAAAAAATAGCATTGGAGAAACTAAGAAAGCAGGGAGATTTCCCCGGGGTCACAAATCACGTGCCACAAAGCTGTGGCTGGAAGCATGTTTCTAGACATCGGTTTAGTGCTCTTTACACTGTTGCCTGTGCTGTGATTAGAACTCTGTTTTCCTCTCCAGTTTTATTCATTGCTATCATGAGTCTGGCAGCTGACTTCTTTTTAGGTTTATAGAAATCACTTGACTTCTGGTGTTTAACACTCACGCAGTATACTGAAGACATGGTTAAGTGTGCAAAGGACAAAAATATTATCTTTCAGATAAATGTGGAGGACAAAAACAGGGGCAAGTAAGGTTCAGCTTCTGATTGTCCCTCTTTATTTAATCAGCCACCCATCCATTCATTCATCCATCCCTCTATCATCCATCCATCCATCCATCCATCAGACTTTGGCATCAGTGACGTTTTCCTGGCTTCTGGTTTGACAACCATGTAGAAAGTGGAACCACCATTTATTTATTTAATTATCTGCTTGCTTTTGATTGTGGTAAATGCCACAGAAGATAACATTTACATAACATAATGGCTTTAAGTGCACAATTCACTAGTGTTGACTATATCTACTAGATCTCTAGAATGTTTATCTTGCAAAACCAAAACTTTGTCCCCACAAAACAACCACTCCCTTACTTGCCTCTCCCAGCCCCTAGCACCCTTAGTCCTACTCTGGGTCTCTATGAATTTGACTGCATTAGATATAAGTAGAATCATACGATATTTATCTCTTTGTTGTTGTTATTTAGTTGATCAATCATGTCCAACTCTGCTTCCCCACGGACTGCAGCACACTAGGCTTCCCTGTCCTTCACCATCTCCCGGAGCTTACTCAAACTCATGTCCATTGAGTCGGTGATGCCATCCAACCATCTCATCCTCTGTTGTCCCCTTCTCCTCCTGCCCTCAATCTTTCCCAGCATTAGGGTCTTTCCTAATGAATCAGCTCTTCGTATCAGGTGGCCAAAGTATTGGAGCTTCAGCATCAGTCCTTCCAATGAATATTCAGGATTGATTTCCTTTAGGACATTCTAGTTTGATCTCCTTGCAGTCCAAGGGACTCTCAAAGAGTCTTCCCCAGCACCACAGTTCCATAGTATCAATTCTTCAATGCTCAGCCTTCTTTATGGTCCAACTTTCACATCTGTGCATGACTACGGAAAAACCATAGCTTTGACTATACGGAACTTTGTTGGCAAAGTGATTTATCTTTTGGACTAGTTTATTTCACTTAGCATGATGTCTTCAAGGTTCATCCATGTAGCAGCCTATGTCAGAATTTCTTTCTTTTTTAAGACTGAATAACGTTTCATTGTGTGTATAGACCACACTTTCTTCTACCATTCATCCATTAATGAATGTTTGTATTGCTTCCACCTCTTGGAGCCGCCACTTAAAAAAATTTTTTTTTAATTACTTTATTTATTTAGGATATTCTGGGTCTTTGTTGCTGCCTGGACTTTTCTCTAGTTGCAGGAAGCATGGGCTCCTCTCTAGTTGCCGTGTGTGGGCTTCTCATTGCGGTGGCTTCTCTTGTGAAGCATGGGTTCTAGGGCAGGTGGGCTTTGATAGCTGCAGTGCATGGGCTTAGAAGTTGCTGTTCTCCAGTTCTAGAGCACCGGCTCAGTAGTCGTGAGTCACCACTTATTAAAGGAGAGAAGTAGTCTAACTCTTCTTTTCCTTTGTTTGTGTATTTGTAAAAGAAGTGATAATAAGGAACCACACTTTAGGATTCTGGTGCAAAGTGAGAGATTTATAGAAGTCACTTTTAATATGTGTAGCATGGTGTTGCAGATCTGGGAAGCAGAGAGTGTCTGTTTGCTCTCACTCTTATTATTTTTGATATTTACCGAGAGGTGGAATCTTGGAAGAGAACCAAGTCCGAAGGGAAGATAACACATTCTGTTTGGGACACACTGAATAGGAATGATCTTTGAGATATCCAAGTGGAGATGTAAAGTGCACAATTCAGGGCTCTTTGGAGCTCTGAAGAGCACTCTTACATTCTGGATGGTAGCGAAGCTGTGTGTGTTGATGAGGCTTCTCAGGGAAGGGATGCACGGTGATACACTGAGACCCTAGTGTGGAGACCTTAGGAAAAAGAAAATAGGGTGTAGGGGAATGCAAGTCTGCAGAGAAATAGAGAAGGCACAATCAGAGGATGAGGATGACTATTGAAGGCAGTGTGACGTCATGGAAGGTGAAGGGAGGAGGGGCAAAGGTTTCCGCCAGAGAGAGTCCCCGCCAGCACAGAAGCCTTGTTAGAAGAGGGCTCAGGAATCACCATGGGGCTTGTTGATATCATTGCTGGCGTGTGGGCCTCAATAAGAAATCTAGAGTGTTTGAATGTGAAGGGAAGAAGAGGAGATGCTACGAAGGGTAGAGGAGACGCTACGAAGGGTAGAAGAGATAACTCACCCAGTCCCTCCCTGCGCCATGGAAGGCTGCATGCTCTGGCTCAACTCCTCCCTCTTATTTATTTACAAAATTTTTATTTTGTTTTTGGCTGCACCGAGTGATATCTTAGTTCCCTGACCAGGAATTGAACCCATGCCCCCTGCATTGGTAACATGGAGTCTTAAATACTGTGCCACTAGGGAAGTCCCTTTAGCAACATTTCTTAAAATTTTCCTCTTTCAGTGTCTCCTCTGAGTGGCCCCCACATGGACTGCAGCTACTCCCATGAAACAATGCTCAGCCCCAGATTCTCTTTGACATCCTATCTGTTCTCTTGCTCTCTTCCCTCTGATTCACCTGAACCTGATTCTCCTGAACCTGTTTAATGCAGATACACTTTCTACTCATGACCTCCAGCTGCCATAAGCCCCTCATCTTCCATATGAACAGCTTTTCTCTCCTTGATCCATACTTCTCACTTTACTCCTTAAGTTCTGATGAATGAAAAATTCATTTTTGGTTGCCTCTGAGAAGATACATGAGGTGCGTTCCTGGGTACAAAGACCTTCAACCTGTGATCTCAAAGAGAACTCCTATGCTACCCACAGTAGCCTTGGGATATATATACAGCAGCCTCTCATTTGTAAGAGAAGAATATTTAGGCTGAAGAAGGAATGAAAGAGCTAATATTTTGTTCCTGCAAGGCTGCTGTCCATATGTGGGCCAGGGTGGACCAAGAACAAATATTGGATTTAAGCTCTTGTGTTCTGATAGATTATTGGCAAGGTTGCTGTAGGGCTGGCAGAGAAGGAGGAAAGGAAGGTCATAATTGTGCCTGATTGGGACTGGCAGCTTGGAATTCTGCATGCAGCGTGGTGACTTCTGCCCCTCACTGAATGTGGCTCTTGTTGCTGTGTGTTTGGTTGAGCTTTGCTACCATTTGTGAAGGTGTCTCCAAATACAGGCAGAGACCACAGGGCAGCTCTGCATCTTCCAACCTGGCTCGTTGGGGCAGCCCTAAGGCTCTTTGCCTCAGGTTGGTGGTTCTAAAGGCCTATCTGGACAGAGGCCATTCACAAAAGCACGTCTTTTTTCTCTGCCCTGACTCATCAAGGATACAGTTCCCCAACCTAGTTCTTCTGTCTGGAAGAGACCCAACCCAAGATCATCCAGATTTGTTATTTTTTCACCAAACTTATTATATGCCAAACACTGTTCTATATAAACAGTGTAGAACAAACAAGTTCTTTGTTATATACAAACAAGTACTTTGTGCATATTAACTCATTTAATTCTTATTAACAAGCCTATAAGGTAGATCCTATTATTACCCACATTTTGCTGCAGGGAAAAATGAAGGCTCAGAGAGGTTAAGTAGTTAGCCTGAGATCACACAGCTGGTAAATGACAGAAACTAGGCACTCTTTGTCTGAGTGTGTGTTGTTTACCATGACCCTCCATTACCAATCAGAGAAGAGCTTTCTTTGCCATCATACAGAGCATAAACAAGCAAAAGGAAGGAGGCTTATAAAGTGAGCATAATAATAGGTCTTGTCTCTTTGGGATGTAGTTAGGATCAGGTTTCATCATCAACATAAAGCAGTTTGTATATTTCTTGGCATGTTGTTCCTTCTCAATAGCTATTGCTGCTGTTAGAGATAAAAAAATAAAAACTGTAAGAGTTCACTGATTTGTTCAAGATCACAGAAATAGTAGGCACCCAGCTGGGAGATTCCCAGGTGGCCCTAGTGGTAAATAACCTGACTAACAGTGCAGGAGACATAAGAGATCTGGGTTTGATCCCTGGGTTGGGAAGATCTCCTGCAGAAGGGCATGGCAACCCCCTCCAGTATTCTTGACTGGAGAATCCCATGGACAGAGAAGCCTGGTGGGCTACAGTCCATGGCATCTCAGAGTCAGACACAACTGAAGCGACCTAGCATGCATAGTAGAAAAAAAAAGTTCTCTGAGTTGGGGCAGTGGTTCCCAACCCTTTTGTCACTAGGCACCAGTTTCATGGAAGACAATTTTATCACAGACAGGGGTGCGGTGGGGAATAATTTTGGGATGATATAAGTACATCACATTTATTGTGTACTTTTTTTCTATTATTATTACATCAACTCCACCTCAGATCATCAGGCATCAGACATCCTAGAGGTTGGGGACCTCTGCTCTAATGAACACTTAGGCTGTTACCTCTCCTCACAGGATGTTTACATACAGTCATTCAGCAATATGCCACAAAATCTCTCAGCTTGTTTCTTAAGTTGTAAGAACAAATTGCTGCAGGCCTGGCAGTGCTTCTAATCATTGTGGTCACTGGCTTGTAAACATACCATTTGGTTTTGTTGGTGCAAACAGCCAGCAGTGTGCAAGCACACTTGGATACTTTTTAATATGTAAAGAATTTTCCAGGACCTAATGCTGCCAGAATGTCAGAAGAGTTAATGGCAGATGTGGTTGTGAAGACGTTCTGTATTTTTAGACAACCTTTAATTAAAACACTTTGTATGTCTCGGGGACCAAATCATATGCTGCCACTTGAAGGCTGTCAGAAGGGGAAAAAGTATACAAAGCTTCTAAAAGCAGCTTTGCTTATTTTTATCGGAGATGGAATGAGGGAGCCTTTGCAGGGACAAAGCTCGATCTCTTGCTACAAAATTATATGAATTTAATCTGCAGCACAAATATGCAAAGGGTTCAACATACTGTTTGCTACATTTAGGGCAGCCTTGGGGTCAGTCTGGGGGCAGTGAGCTGAGCTTGGGTCCCGCAAAAGGCCCATGACCTGCAAGACCTTCCTAATAAGTCGATACGATTGCTTATTGGTGTTGAGCACCCAAACAGAAGGGCTGTGCTAATGCAGAATCAAAGTTTCCTAGAGATACAAGTGATGCTACATTCGTGTCAAGGAGCTGCCATGTTGAAATGGCCGTCTGCAAGCAGCTATGTGAGAAAGTAAACTTCTCCCTAACGACAGCTCTACCTAAAGGGCTGCTTTAACTGATTTAATTTTCCATGTTGAATTTCATTTTCAAACAAGTCCTTAAAGGTCTGGGTAATGCAGTACTAAATCTTAATTCTTTTTGTGTACCTGAACATCTGTAACAGGTCCTTGTATCCATTAGGTGGTCAACAAAATAGATGACTGGATCATATAAGTCTGCATTTATTTATATATTTTAAAATATAATTTGATTATTTATGTTTTTGGCCATGCTGTGCAGTATGTAGGAACTTAGGTCCCCAACGAGGTATCAAACCCACACCCCCTGCATTAGAAGCCTGGAATCTTAACCACTGGACCACCAGGGAAGTCCCTGTATTTATTTTAAATATTAACAATAACATGAAAGTCACTCAGTCATGTCTGACTCTTTGTGACCCCATGGACTGTAGCCCACCTGGCACCTCTGTCCATGGGATTTTCCAGGCAAGAATCTGGAGTGGGTTGCCATTTCCTACTCCACGGGATTTTCCTGACCCAGAAATTAAACCCAAATCTCCTGATTGAAGGCAGATTCTATACTTTCTGAGTCACAACATATGCAAGCCTATTTACATTCAGAATGTATAAACTGCCCTTCTTCAAACATCTTGGTTCTTGCTAATAATGACAATGTCATTCTTATGTTTGGCAGCTCACTACTTTTAGCTGCCATTTACTTTTCACTACATTTTCTTAGGCATTTGCATTCTTAAATTCTTAGGAACATGAGTAATGTATGGTGTCTATTTTGTTCAGAAGTTAAAAATGATAACCCATGAAAGACTTTCCTTCTTCCCTTTAATTCACATTTGAAGCATATCAGAAACCGATACAATATTGAAATACTAACTGGTACTAAGAAACTACAAGAATACTATTAATCGCAAGCCACTATCTATGTATCTCTGTTGTTTAGCAGTTAATATAGCAAAACCATAAAAAAATTGTGAACACACCCAAAAAAGAAAACAACAATAAAAATAGTGTTTTTATTGCCAAGTAATGTGCACAACAGAGTCTGCCGCCATCACTCCCTTCCTGAATCACCACGCAGTCTATGGTGGTTTTAAAATATGAACACATGCTTTGATACATACTCTTTCCCTCCACAGGTGGGGTCTTATTCCTCTCCTGGGAGTGTGGGCTGGACTCAGTGACTATTTTTTGTGAAAAGAGTAAAGTGGAAATGATGGTGTCCATTTCCAAGACTCAGTCATGAAAGACTCAAAGGCTTCCTCCTTGCTTTCTCTTTCGGCTCTCTGCTTCTGAGAGCAGTCAGCTACCAGGTCCTAGAGACGCTCCACTCCCACGGAGAGGCTAGAAAGGGGTCAGCTGCTGACAGCACGTGAGTGAGGGTCAGAACCCAGTGGCTGCATCTCGGCTGCAGTCTCATCAGAAACCCCAACCCAGACCACCTGGCCACACCACTTCCGGATTCCTGACCAACGGAGCTTGCTAGACAAAAGCTGTTAGCTGTTTGAAGTGTCTGAATTTGGGGTGATCTTTTAGGCAGTGGTAGGAAGCCAAGTTTCACCCCACCCCCCGTCCTCCATTCTCTTTGAATTGCTCTGTGCCCTTTGTTGTTGTTCAGTCGTTCAGTCATGTCTGACTTTGTGTGACCCCATGGACTGTAGCCCGCCAGGCTCCTCTGTCCATGGGATTTCCCAGGTAGGAATACTGGAGTGGGTTGTCATTTCCTTCTCCAAGGGATCTTCCCAACCCAGGGATTGAACCCAAGTCTCCTGCATTGCGGGCAGATCCTTTACCGTCTAAGCCACCAGCAGTGTCCTTTAGAAGCTGGAAAAGGCACAGAAGCAGATTGTGCCCTGAAGCATCTGGAGGAAACATGACGCTGCTGGCAAATGAATTGGAGCCCAGTGAGACCCATTTCGGACTTCTGTCCTCATAACTGCAAAGCTGTGCTTAAGTGCAACTACGTTTGTGCTGATTTGTTGGGCTGCTGTAAGGGACGGCACAGATGATGTTGTCCAACCCCTTCATTACATGAAGAACTCTGAAGCCCAGAGAGACAAAAGTGCCTTGGGAAGATGCTCAGGAAGAAATAAACCTCATGGGGCAAGGGTGTGCTGGACAGGTCTGTCCACTCTGGCGAAGACCTGGTTGTGTCTACCAGTTGGGTCCAACTGGTTCAGAGAGTGTTGTTCTGACAGTCCCTTGCTGCTGCTGCTAAGTTGCTTCAGTTGTGTCCAGCTCTGTGCGACCCCATAGATGGCAGCCCACCAGGCTCCCCTGTCCCTGGGATTCTCCAGGCAAGAACACTGGAGTGGGTTGCCATTTCCTTCTCCACTTAGCGCCTCCTTAAATGACAACTGCCTCCTTAAATGACAAGAGCATGAGTGAATTTTTCCTATGGAAAAATGCTGCACAGTTCATTAACAGTATAATTATTTTAGCAGGCTTCCTTTCTTGCACTGGTGGGTCTGGTGTTAACAGTTAAGAACTTCATTAGGGGACCTTGGACCGGTTTAGCTAGGTGTGGCCAGGGGAAATGACTCTCTCCCACTTTTGAATCATCGTGGCTTCAGTTCATTCACAGGCTTCCTGTTACATCTCACCCACCCCTCCATGCTGCCATGACCTGTTTCAGAACCTGCACTGTACCTATGGATAGGACACAGCAATCCTGAGAAAACCATAATTCAAAAAGACATATGTACCCCAGTGTTCATTACAGCAGTATTTACAACAGCCAGGACATGGAAGCAGCTTAAATGTCCATTGAGAGATGAATGGATATATACATATATATAATGGAATATTACTCAGCCATAAAAAGGAAATTTTAGGGGGATCATTTGTAGAGATGTGGATGAGCCTAGAGTCTGTCATACAGGGTGAAGTAAGTTAGAAAGAGAAAAACAAATATGTGAACACATATATGTGGAATCTATAAAAATGGTACAAAAAATCTAGAAAAATAGGATGAACCTATTTCCTGGACAGGAATAGAGGCACAGATGTAGAGAACAGACTTATGAACACAGGAGGGGAAAAGGGAGGGTGGAATGAATTGAGAGAGCAGCTTTGACATATATACACTATCATATATAAAACAGATAGCCAGTGGGAAGCTGCTGTATAGCACAGGGAGGTCAGTTCAGTGCTCTGTGGTGACCTAGAGGGGTGGGATGGGGGTGGGAGGGAGGCTCAAGAGGGAGGGGATATATGCATATGTATAGCTGATTCATTTTATTGTACATTGAAAGCTAACACAACATTGTAAACCAATTATATTCCAATAAAAAATCAATTTTCAGTCTTTTTATCTGTGACAACTCAAATTTCATTCCTTTGACAAAGTCTTTACTGGCTGTATTTTTATAACCACAGCTATTTAGTTTCTAATATGCTACCTCTAGGTCAGACTAGGTCTGACACTTGGAGGAGGTAGAGATGCCTTTTTTCTCTTTCAGCCAGTTTTCTGCAAAATACTTGCTCTGCCTGTCCTTCCTAGAAGATGTTTACACCCCAGGCCTTTGTACCTCTTGGCTAGAGGTAAAGTCCTCTGTGATCAGGGGACCCTGGAACCTAAGCACCATCTGAACGCCTGATCAAACAGTGGACTGACATCTTTAGGCAGTGCTACAGCTTCCTAAGTTGTCCTCTGTACTGTTCACCCTGATTCCCTTTACCTGGGCCTCTTTTGTGTGACAAACAGCTCAGTAGTGACTATGTCCTACAAAAGGATCCACTTAAGCTGTCACACACATTGATTTCTAAGGCTCCTTCAAGTCCTGAAATGCCTCATTTTATTTGACAGCCATCCTGTTATCTCACTTACCACCTGCCTTCTTACAAAGAGGATGACATTTTACTGCAGTGTTGAGGTGAAGAAGAGGGTTTCAAACTTTTGGAGGCCATGGATGCTGCGCCTGACTTCTTGCTGGTAGAACTCCTGACCTGAGAATTGTTTAGACTGTGACATTATGAAAACATTGCTGCTTCTTAATGTTTTCAAAACCCATGAATTCCAAGCAATGCAATTTTCTCCAACAGATAGCCTCCTGTCCAAAATGCCTAGTTTTTTTTTTTTAAAACAAAAAACATAAAGAGCAAAAGAAGTGAAGAAATTTAATCAGATGTCAGAACAATGCAGAATTTTCATTATATATAGTTTCAATAGCAAAAATGATACACGGTTAGACTATATTTTAAAATTTTTAGTGTCAAGCCAAAAAAATCTAAAGAGTTTTTCATTCACTCTCCTTTTTTTGTTTTTTAGGAAAAAAAATAGTGTACTTGTATCAATATTACATGGTTTTGATTTAAATTGTTTTTTTGTTCTAAAGATGCTGTATATTTCTTCCACCAGTCATTTCAGTTTTGTCCCTGTGTCCATCTTTTTGGACAAACAGATACTTTGTCATTTTTCAGTAGCTTGATATAAGCAAAAGACAAAGAAAGAGGAATTTAGAGTACATGGTGATGCGAATTTGGGCTATAGTTCTGTATAAGGGCTAATGTCGGTTTACCACCTCTCACCCTTTTTTGTTTAGCACCAAAGCATCTCTCCCTGCATTGCTGAGTTGGTGGCAGGGAGTCCAATGTACTTTTGGCTCACTCTTACCCCCAAGGGAATGGCTTTTCATCATTGTGGCAGAATGTGGGATATGGAAGGGCCATGTCAGACCTGTCACTATAGGTGACCCTTAGCTTTAACATCTGTGCTTTGTTTCTTGGCCTGGAAGGCACTGAAAAGACTAGTTTAGTTCTAAGGGAACAAACGGCAGGGCAGAGTTAGATGACCTCACTGGGTCCTGGTCTTTTGCTTAGTTTTGACCTGTAAATTTCTGGGTGAAGAAGTGTCTCAAGTCTAGTGGGGAAGTGCTTCTATGTGGATCTGGAGCATTATTACAAGTAATAATTGAATTGCCTTCCCCCTTAGAGATGTTGAGGGCTTCCCAAGTGGCGCTAGTGGTAAAGAATCCACCTGCCAATGCAGGAAACCCAGGAGATGCGGGTTCGATCTCTGGGTCAGGAAGAACCCCTGGAAGAGAAAAGAGCAACCCACTCCAGTATTCTTGCCTGGAGAATCCCATGGACAGAAGAGCCTGGAAGGCTGCAGTCTATGGGGCTGTAAAGAGTCAGACCTGACAGAAACATCTTAGCATGCACACACTATTCTGAAAACAATGGAAGCAACTTAAGAGTTTAAGTGGGAGGGGTAGTTAATGTGATCACAATTATGTTGTATTTTAGAAAAGAGCACACTTGTAGGAGTTTTGTGGGGGTTTTCTCTATTTTATTCATTTTATTAAAATTTTAATTTTATATTAGAGTATAGCAAGTTAACAATGCTATGATAGTTTCAGGTGGACAGCAAAGGGACTCAGACATACAATACATGTCTCCACTCTCCCCTAAACTCCTCTCCCATCCAGGCTGTCACATAACATTGAGCAGAGTTCCCTGTGCTATACAGTAGGTCCTTCTTGGTCACCCATTTTAAATATAGCGGTGTGTACATGTCCACCCCAGACTCCCTAACTATCCCGTTTCTCCATACTCCAACCCCCCAGTCTCCTGGCAACCATAAGTTCCTTCTCTAAGTCTGTGAGTCTGTTCTGTTTTGTAAATAAATTCATTTGCATTGTGTCTTTTTAGATTCTGTAAATATAGGATGTCATATGATGTTTCTGCTTCTCTGTCTGATTTACTTCACTCAGATGGAGTTTTGAGATTGGACTAGAAGGAGATAGGAAGGGGAGACTGAGGATAGGTACCACTAGGGAGGCTGTCTTTGCAGTTGTCCAGGTAGGAAATGACAAAGTTATAAACTAAGGCAGTGGCAGTGATTTTGAGGGGAGAAGAATCTAGTCTTGAGATGAACAAGACCTGGGGTTATTAAACTAGGAACAGGGAATGTTTATCAGATGTCTTGTCCCTGGTGGCTCAGGGGTAAAGAATCCACCTGCCAATGCAGGAGGCTTGGGTTCAATCCCCGGAGAAGGAAATAGGAACCCACTCCAGTATTCTTGCCTGGGAAATCCCATGGACAGAGGAGCCGTGGGCTACAGTCCATGGGGATGCAAACAGTTGAACACGACTGAGCATGCATGCGCGCCTGTAGGGTCATAAAATGTCTAGCTTGGGATCCCGAGGGGAGAATGGTGCCATATAGATAAGAGAGGAAATGACGTCCATGGAATGGGTGCTGAGTGTAGTTTGGACATGTTGAATTCAGGCGCCTTTGGACATTGGAAAGGAGATAGTCAATTATCAGGTAGAAGATTGGAATTCAAGAGAAAGATCTCGATTGGAGATAAAAAGACATCACTTAGGAGTGTCAATTAAAGCCCAGAATGTGGATATGTCATATCCAAAGAAAATAAACGGTGTGAAAAGAAAGAGAGAGCTCAGTATGGAACCCTGGGGAATAACACAATTTAAGAGATGGGGAGAGAAAGAGGACCCAGTAAAGGACCCCAAGAAGGGTCAGCCAGGCGGACAGGAAGAGCCCAGGAGAGAATGTGGCAAGAGATGCAGGATGGAGAGTGAGCCAAAGAAGCAAATGCAACAGACGAGCAGTTTTAAAATAAAGTGGGTGAGGGCAGAAACGAGTCTAGGATGGTTTGAGGAGGAAGGGTGAAAGGAGAACATGGAACTATCTCGGGTTCACTCCCATTTCAGGAAATCCGACCACAAAGGGAAAATAAATCAGATGATAACTGTGGGAAGCACCAGGAGGAAGACTATGTGTAGGAAGAGAAAAGGAGGTTGGTGACCAGACAGAAGCAGAATCTAGGAGCCTGGAGCGCCGGTACTTGAACTCCACACTGTCCTCAGTCGTTACCATGGAAAAATCCCCTCCCCCACCCTTTATCATTGCTCCGATGATGGCGATGCTTAAACACATTTAGATTTCTGTCACAGAAAGTTTGTAATAAGGGCTGGTGAGAGGCACTAGGATGAATGAGTTACCCCCGATTCAGGACCCTCCAAGTTGAATTGAGAGAGTAGCATTGACACTGTTTGTGGCCCTATGGGCCCGCCAGGCTCCTCTGTCCATAGAATTTTCCAGGCAAGAATACTGGAGTGGGCTGCCATTTCCTTCACTAGGGGATCTTCCTGACCTAGGGATCAAACCCGAGAATCCTGCATTGCAGCTAGATTCTTTACCATCTGAGCCACCATGGAAGCTCTATATATACATTATCACATGTAAAATAGGTAACTGGTAAGAACCTGTTGTATAACACAGAGAGCTCAGCTCAGCGTTCTGTGATTACTTAGAGGGGTGGGATAGAGGCTGGGAGGGAGGCTCAAGGAGGGGATATATGTATACATGTAGCTGATTCACTTTGTTGTACGGCAGAAACCAACCCAACTTTGTAAAGCAATTATCCTCCAATTAAAGAAAAAATGTTAAAACCGTTCAGTGCATTGTCTTGTCCGACTTCTCTCATCTGCTCAAGCGAAGACCTCGAATAGCAGGGAAAGGCTGCCACTGACATGGGGAAGAAAGAAGGGCCATTATGATCTGCAGGCATTTTATAGATAATTACAGAGCTATAATGTAGCTGTCAGGGATCTCGGGCTGGTAAGAGAATTGCATTGTTTTGATAAAGCTTTGACTCTGTGGGGTTGTGGCACACTTATGTTGCTTGCACAGAATACCATCCTGTTCTGTCCCCTCTGGATTACAGGGTTTTATAGACTGAGGGCTGACCCTGCAACACAGAGGTTTCAAATTTAAAGCTTGACTTTTTCAAAGTTATCTGCTAACAAATTATTTAAAACCAGACTGTTAGTCTCAGAGTTTGATAGCATTAACCCTTTGATGAGGGGGGGATTTTGCCTTAACCATATCCTCTGCATTTTAGAGTTTCCAATAGAAGAGGGAACCAAGATTTATTGAAGAATTAGAGTTTGCTGTGTGGCCACACTGGGCTTCCCTGGTGGCTCAGTGGTAAAGAATCTGCCTGCCAAAGGAAATGGCAACCCACTCCAGTATTTTTGCATGGAAAATCCCATGGACAAAAGAGTCCGGCAGGCTGCAATCCATGAGACTGCAAGAGTCAGACATGATTAGCGACTAAGCCACGGCTTGCATGCTGATTAATTCTTATTTAATGACTGAAAAATACCAGGAGCACCTCTGAAGAGGTAGAACAGGTAAGGCAGGTCAAAAGAGCATATCTCTGGGGCATCTTTCTCATTGGAACTCCATGTCTCTGTTATTTCATTCATTTAAGATTAGCTATTGAAATAATGGAAAGAACCATACTCCCCAGTCCCTAACAGCCTGTCACAGATGTAAATTCTGAAATCAGCATCACAGGATTGGAATTTGCCAGGATGCATGTGTCAAACATAGGATAGGTATGTGACACCTTAAAAACACTTCAAGAAATCATATGACCCAGAATGTTACATGTTGTATTTGCATGCACCAACATGCTTTTCTTTTTTTTAAAAATAAACATGTTGAGCTGGAGGGTGCAAGCTTCCTGTTTGATGCATTATTCTTAAATGTTGTTAATCCTGTAGATTTCACATCAGCAGATTTACCTAAATGTGATTGTGCTGAATGAATATACTAACTCATGTTATGTTTAAAGCCCCTTTATCTAACAATTACACCTGTCAAGAAGTGTCCTTAATTTGTTTAATTGAAGATATTTTCTGAGATCATTTGTTTTTCTTTCTATGGTTAAACGTCCTGTACAATTTTCCTTTTTTACTCACATCTGCAGAGGTTCTCAGAATGCTTGAAAATGAACACTACATGCTCTGTTTTAAAGTCTTAGGTGGTTTTCCCCACGGGGCATATACATTTACTTCTTAAGGTCTTGTAATTCACTTGAAAATGTACATTTACTCACACTAATAAAATTTTCTTCCAGCTATATATTTTCCTGCCTTACATCATCTCATTAAGCACTAGAATCCCTCATGCCTGGATTTCCCCCAAAGATTGTGGGAAATCTGTGACTGGCTCCATGAAATGAGCTCTTATTCTGTGATGGTCTAAAAATAGTTGTACCAAACAGCAAAACCATATTGCAAGTGACTTAGATTAATACCTTTTTTCTCTGTTCAGGAGTTATTAGATGATGGGGTGGAAAGGAGCCTTAGAGATCATCTGGGCTGAACCTTTTAGTTTACAGATAAGAAAACCTAGTCCCTGAGGTGAAAAGTGACTTGTTCAGGGTCCAGAGTGAGCCCTTGGCATCTCTATCACTGAACTCACATCTCTGGATTCCCTAGTGTGAGGAGAAAAGGTTCAACTTTTATAAGTGCTTAGAAACAGGAGGGCAGGACATCTGTAATACTGTTGACCTAGATTAAAATCTCAACTTGATTGCTTAGTATCTGTGTGAGCCATGGGAAATCTCTGCATGTCTCTCTTGCTGTTTGGTCCCTCAGTTTTGTCTGACTCTTGCAAATCTATGCACTGTAGCCTGCCAGGCTCCACTGTCCGTGGGATTTTCCAGGCAAGAATACTGGAGTGGGTAGCAACACCCTTCTCCAGAGGATCTTCCTGACCCAGGGATCGAACCTGGGTCTCCTGCATTGTATGTGGATTCTTTACTATCTGAGCCACCAGGGAAGCCCCAGTGGGTCACGTGCTATGCATAAACTATAGCTAAAATTTTAGATTATTCTTCAGTACATATTGACAGTTTTCTGAAACGATTGTATTTTGTTTACACTTCTCTTAGGTGCCTATGAGAGTTCCAACTGTCCTATGTCTTTGCCTATAACTAGCATTATTACTAGCAGGCTTCCCTGGTAGCGCAGATGGTAAAGTGTCTGCCTGCAATGCGGGAGACCTGGGTTCAATCCCTGGATTGGGAAGATCCCCGGGAGAAGGAAATGGCAGTCCACTCCAGTACTCTTGCCTGGAAAATTCCATGGATGGAGGAGCATGGTAAGCTATAGTTCATGGAATTGCAAAGAGTCGGACATGACTGGGCAACTTCACTGAACTTCACTGAGCATTATTTCGTCAAAAAAATTTTTTTTTAATATTCTAGCAGGTGCATAGTGATGTCTCTTTGCATTTTAATATGTATTCTTTCATTGGCTGATAATGTTGAGAACATTTTTTTTTCATAATTTATTAGCTATTTGGAGATTCTCTTCTGTGAATCTCCTGTTTAAGAGTGTTACCTAGGGTTGAACTGTTAACTCTTTTAAATTGATACGAGGACGTCCCTGGTGGTCCAGTGGTTAAGCATCTACCTTCCCCAATGCAGGGGAGGCAGGTTCAGCTCTTAGTGGGGGAGCTAAGATGCCACATGGCCGTGGAACAGCTAAGCTCGCACATGGCACCTACTGAGCCCCTGGGCTCTGGAGCCCAAGCACCACAACAAGAGAAGCTTGCACGCCGCTACTAGAAAAGCCAGCACAACTAGGGGGAAGCCAGTGTGCCACAACGAAGACGGAGTGCGTCCAAACTAAAAATTAAGAAAGTTTAAAAAATTGAAAAATCCTTATGTAAGGGTCCTTTAGAAATGCTAGGTACATGTTCTCTTCTCCCACTCACTAGCTTGTCTTTTGCGTTTTCACTCATGTCTTTGAATAAATAGGAATTCTTACCTAGGGTTGAACTGTTTTGGGGGAGAGGGCACATGTATCTTTATGAAGAAATATCAGCCTACCCCAAGCTCATGAAGACTTTGTGCTCTCCCATGCTGCTCCCTATAAACTTTATCATTCTACCTATTATAAATTTGGGTCTATGACCCATGTGGAATTGATTTTTGTTTATTTTAAGAGTAAGGGATTCAGATATTCTAATTTTTCTGAATAGCGAATTGACCCCGCAACATTTATGAAAAAGATCGTCCTTTCCACATGCGCTGCAATTTTCTCTTTGTTGAAATTTATGTGAACATATATATGGATTTCTGGACTCTCAGTTCAGCTCCATTAATTCTTCTGTCTAGTCTTGCGCCAGCACCACCCAGTCTTACTGACTGAAACTTGATAATAAGTTGTTATATCTGGAAGCATAAATCATTCAAATGTGTTCTTTGTCTTAAAGTTTGTTTTCTAATGTAGTTGCCCCTTTTGCATTTCCATATAAAGTTGGCCATCAGCTTGTCAGTTTCTACAGAAAGGTCTTCTAGAATCTGATTAAGATGACACTGACTCTATTGATAAATTTGGGTGAACTGACATTCTTACAATATTGAATTTTCAAATCCATAGTCATGGTGTATTCTTTCAGTAATTTATGTCTTTAAATACTTCTTCTCAGTAAGTTTTTTATCATTTTCTGTATAGATGTCTTTACTTCTTATCTCTAGATTCTTTGGATGTTACGTCATGTGTGCAGAAGGGTACTTACTTCCAAAACTTTTCCTAACACTTTTTTTTCCTTGCTTTATTTATTTAATTAGCATTTCTGTGCTCAGTTGTGTCTGACTCTTTGTGGCCTCATGGACTGTAGCCCACCAGGCCCCTCTGTCCATGGAATCTTCCAGGCAAGAATACTGGAGTGAAGTGCCATTTCCTCCTCCAGGGAATCTTTCAGACTCAGGGACTGAACCTGTCTCTTGGTCTCCTGCACTGGCAAGCAGATTCTTTACCACTTGCACCACCTGGGGGAAAAGGCAATGGCACCCTACTCCAGTGCTCTTGCCTGGAAAAATCTCATGGGCGGAGGAGCCTGGTAGGCTGCAGTCCATGGGGTCGCTAAGAGTCAGATATGACTGAGCGACTTCACTTTCACTTTCATGCATTGGAGAAGGAAATGGCAACCCACTCCAGTGTTCTTGCCTGGAGAATTCCAGGGACTGTGGAGCCTGATGGGCTGCCGTCTCTGGGGTCGCACAGAGTTGGACACGACTGAAGTGACTTAGCAGCAGCAGCAGCACCACCTGGGAAGCTTATATAGAAATGGTGATAATGGCATTCGTCTCATTTCCAAACTGAGGTGAATCAGTTTCAAATTTCACTGTTAATTAAGTTTACTGTATATTTATATTTTGCAGATTCCTTTTGTCAGATCTTAAAAGTTTCCTTTTATATCCCAATTTGCTAAAATTAAAAAAAAGTCATGAGTGTGTGGTTAATTTCCCAAATGTGTTTCTTTCTCACTTATTTGAGAAAAGTCTTCTCCACTTTTATGTTAATTTGGTGATTAAGTTTTAAATGTTAAACCAAGTTGCATTCTTAGAATAAACCCAACTTTTTTGATCCTTATTCATTTTCTTTTTCTTGTTTCACCAGATCATCTAATCTTCTAACATTTTGTTTACATCAGTGTTCATTGGATTATATACTCGGATAGTTTTTGTTTTTTTTTCTTTTTTAGGTTTTAAAATCAAAGAAATGCTGGATGAAGAATAAAAGAACTGGAAGGTGTTTCAACTTCTCCCTATTCTCTGGAAAAGTTTGTGTAACATAGGAGTTCTTTTTTAAATATGAAGAATTTACTCTAGAAGCCATTTGAGCTTGGAGCTTTCTTTATGGGAAGGTTTAAAACTAGATGTTCAACTTCTTTCATAGATACAGGGGTGTTTTCATTTTTTATTTCCCTTAGTGTCAGTTTTGACAAGTTGCATTTTTTTTTTCAAAGAACCTAAAACTTTTTAATTTATATCTATGTTTTCTATACAATATTATGCTTTTTACTATCAAGACCAATTTGGTGATGCCGTAGTTTAAAAAACGTACTTGTTGGCTATTTTAATGACTTTCTTCCAAGCTGTTATTCATTCCCCCTACCTTGCCAAAACTGCAGGTTTTTATGTTGTCACTTCTCTATTTGAGTTAATTCATGACTTAGTGTTTTCTTTAATTGAACCACATGTCACTAAAGTTAAGTAGATTCTATTCAAAGTCTGCAGGAAGTTTCCAGTGCTCAACACCTTAACTACAGGCCTGCTTGATGTTTTAATTGGTAATGCCAGTCTCTTGATGCTTTGAAAATTTGGCAACTTTTATTTTTTTATTTTCAGTTATGTTACTTGGCCACATAGTACAAATAATGAACAGACTCAGATGAAGCAAAGACAACACAAATAGTGATAACCAGGCCTGGACACGTGCAAGTAATGACAACTACTTCAAAACAACTGTGTGTCTGAATATAATTTAACAATGTCACCAATCCCACTTTTAGGGCTGCTTAAAAATATCATAAAACAGATGAAATTAAATGAAATTAAATAATAGACAATTCTATTAAATACAGTGACACTTCTCAGTCTTTTTTTCTCTTCTGAAATCTTTATTGTCTTTTGAGTTTAAGGAAGAAGCTAGAGATTATAAGA